>JAFFST010044846.1:54546-72882 GCA_022414735.1 Noturus placidus | reverse complement strand
GGCCTGAAACGTGGCAAAAGGTCGAACAGTTCAAGGGGGCCGAATACTTTCGCAAGGCACTGTAAGTGCAGACCATTTACCATTACTAAAGCAAGATGGTCTTTCTTTGACCATAATTTTAGCCTCACATCAACATATTCTTGTCATTTATTAATAGGCATGATTCATGGATGGTGAAATTTAAAGCAGGCTAGCAAATTTTACAACAGCTGTTAATTTTAAGTGCCTTTCATTTTATAGCTTGTGTTGGTCTTGAATAAATTGGTGAGCATGTTTGTTCCTAGCAATCCTATGGAAAATTTGTTGTTGCTGCTTTTAAGCATCCGCTTACAGAACATTGAATGTTGTTTAGCTGGATCTTTTTATTTTGGTCTCCTGTTTTGTTGTATGACATTAATTATTAGTGTTTCTTTTTGCAGTCCCATAAAATTCATTACTTATGTTGTACTCTGTTTAAAGATATTGTAGACCTCAGGTACCAAGACCTCATTATCATTTAGTATGTGACAGTAAGGATATGGTTTTTCTTGTTTGTTTTGCAGAAACGCTGGGTTGCAGTGCTGTCTCAGGAATACCCCACGTTGGCCTTTCACGCAAGCCTTACCAACTCCTTCGGGAAAGGTTCTCTTATTCAGCTCCTCCGTCAGTTTGGAAAGGTTAGCGCTCACTCCAACTGTTTTTGGCTGTTTTGTATACAAATGCAGTCATTCCACTAAATCAAAATAGTACGAAGCATGAGATGACCTTTAAAATGCAGTCATTGCTGTTTCATGTTATCTGGTTCATAAAGGCATCAGTGTTGAGGTTCTGAGAACAGTGTCTCTCACACCCAACCCCTATTATCACCTTTACAGTTACTGGGATCCAATTTTATCTGTTTCTGTGCTATTTTTGAGACCCTAACCGTAAAGAGGGATTTAGAAGTACACAAAGGAACTGAGTTGAAATAAAAATTCAGACTAAAGTTAAATGACTGAGGCAGACTTTTAGGATTAGGAAAACAACAGACGTCAAAAAATCTAATGATTTTTTTTTTTTTAAAGACTTGCCTATCAAAGAGATTTTTTTTCCCTCTCTGCTTGGTCCCCATTTTAGACACGCAGCATGGGGAGAGTTTTCAAAAGTAGCTATTTCTGTTGAGCGTTTAGAAATGTTTCTACGGTGCTGTTGAGAATCTAATTTTATTTTTCATCTGTCTCGGCTGAGATAAAAGCAGAAATCACTTTGAACGGTCTTTGACTTTGCTTGCATGGCACTGGGATATGCGATTGAATCTTACTTATTTACTCCTTTTTTATGGTATGTCCTTTTAAATTTTTTTTTTACACTTGATCTACTAGACTGTTTGGACAGACATAATGATCTACACATCAGAGACATTTGACGTAGATGGCTCTGTATTAAATTGAGTTGTTTATTTTCTTTTCCAGCTCCACACAGACAAGAAGCAGATCAGTGTGGGTTTCATTGGCTATCCCAATGTAGGGAAGAGCTCAGTCATCAACACACTTCGCTCCAAAAAGGTCTGCAATGTGGCACCCATTGCTGGTGAGACCAAGGTAAGCACTGAAAGAAATTTTATTACAACATGATGTAGTGCTTTAGTTTACACGCTTTGAGTCCATCCTGTTTTTATGGTTAGACATACATTTTCCCCTGATGTGCATGATTAATCATCATTAGACTGAGTGATCTTGCAAAACATCGAATACATAATGTTCAACAAATTTAGGTTTGTTTATAGCAAAGTACACTGGTGATCAAAAGATTACATGCAAGCAAGACAGTGTACCAGTTCTTGACATATGTTAACGTTTTGGATGTCTAAGTTTCCAGCTGTTTGATTTGAGCTACAACGTGGTTGCATTTATGCCTGTGTGAACATGGGTTGTTTACCCCTTCTTCATCTTGTCAAACTTTTCTTCACTGTACAAACAGGGGGACTGAATAATGGTTTTCAGGGAATTAGAGAGAGATTAGAGACCCGGTTCAGATTGAAAACAGGCAGCTTTCACTAAGCTGTATTTATTTTATTTTTATTTATTTATTATTATTATTTTTTTTTTTTTTCGTTTTTCTTTTCTCCCCCATCCTTTTTTTGGAAAAATCTTGCGTCAGATTTCCTCACATTCTTGAGACCACTGTTCTTGTTTGCATGTATTCTGGGTGTGGTTTAATTAATTTATTTATTTATGTAGGGCACGGGAAATGACAGATTACATATAACATTCAGGCACCAAACTGGTATATTGTTCATATACATGCATGCATGCACTCACTGGCCACTTTTTATTAGACACACCTGTACATAATCTGCCCATTCATGCCAATTATTTGGCAGCAGCACATTGTGTAAAATGATACAGATACAGGTCAAGAGCTTCAGCTAATGTTCACATCGGAATGGGGAGAAGTGTGAGCTCAGTGACGTTGACCTGGTTGCTGGTGCCACGTAGGCTGATTTTGAGTATTTCAGTACCTGCGGATTCCCTAGGATTTTCATGCACAATAGTCCCTTGAGTTTATACAGATTGATGCAAAAAACAAAACATCCAGTGACTATCTGTTCCCAAGCCTTGTCAACATTTGAGGCTTTCTTGGCACACACATCTGAGAATTTTTGCTGATGACATGCACCTCTTCATGGTCACAATTTCTCAATTTCTAACATCTTCTAATGGCTACTTCCAGCATTATGTCACAAAAAAACTAGTCATCTCAAACTAATGGTAAATGGTGCACTTATATAGCGCTTTTATCCAAAGCGCTTTACACTGTGTCTCATTCACCCATTCACACACGCACTCACACACCAATGGTAGCAGTGCTGCCATGTTAGGTGCTAGCTTGCCATCGGGGGCAACTTAGGGTTCAGTGTCTTGCCCAAGGACACTTTGGCATGTGGAGTCATCCGGGCCGGGAATCGAACCGCCAACCTTAAGATTAGTGGATTAGTGGACAACCGATCTACTGATTGAGCCAAGCCACCCTGGTTCCGTGATCATGACAAAAAGCTCTGTAAAACTCATTGGCCTCCCCGCTCACTAGAATTGAATCCAGTAGAACACCTTTTGGGATGTGCTAGAATGGGAGATTTGCAGGATGAATGTGCAGCTGACAAATCTTCAGCAATTATGTGATGCAATCAACTCAACATGAACCAGACTCTCAAAGGAATGTTTCCATGCCTTGTGGAAGCCATGCCATGAAGAATGGAGGCTGTTTTGAGAGCAAAGCAGGGTACTACCCAGTATAAGTATGGTGTTCTTAATAAAGTGACCAGTGTTTGTATGCATATCTGTTTATCATGTGCATGCATAATATATTCACACATGCTCAAGCATACATATGTATCCATTTAAACACCTATGCGTATACCCACACACATTTTTATGCTTTGTTATAAAAAAAATAAATTCTATTCTCCCAAGTTAAAAGGAAGCATTTTCAGACTGTATATGGCAAGAAGTTATATAATTAATCATGTTGTGGCTTAGCTATTTATCAGTTAGTAATCAGCTAAATAATCTTATTCAGGTCACTTGGATTAGTATTTTCCAGTGTCTGTAACTGTGGCTGGTGAGCAACAGCAGCCCTTGCAGAACCAATGAGCCTTAGTACATTATTCAAAAGTTTTACTAAAGGCAGGTCAAAAGGCCATAAACTGAAACAATGCCTGAAAGTAAATGTGCTTACCACAGGGTACCGTTGAAATTTTAGGCCCCATTTGTGTTTAGTTGTGCATTTTCCACAATGTATAAAAGCACCACAGGGCAGCTTTATTGTCCTTTAAGGAAACGAGATGCTTAGGGTTTCCTTCGTCACATAACAAGCATGACTGATCCCCCATTCTATTACTTCAGAAGGTCAGAGCCAGGATACTCTGACAGCCTAATAGTTATTTATTTATTCATGTATTTCTTTTTTTAGGTATGGCAGTACATCACACTAATGAGACGCATTTTCCTGATTGACTGCCCTGGAGTTGTGTACCCCTCTGAGGACAGTGAGAGTGACATTGTACTGAAGGGAGTGGTAAGTTTGCTACTTTCAGTCTGCTTTCTGTTTACTACTCTTTTTGATCCCACCCGATCATTTTGTCTTGCATCCATCGTGCCTCATTCCTAGGTCCAGGTGGAGAAGATCCGTAACCCAGAGGATCACATCGGCGCCGTTCTGGAGAGAGCAAAAGCTGAATACATACAGAAAACCTATCGCATCCCAACCTGGAGCTCTACTGAGGATTTCTTGGAAAAGCTGGCATTTCGCATGGGAAAACTGCTCAAGGTGTGGCTTCTGACTGAGTACACGGCACTCTAAAATACAGTTCCAACTTAGACATTGTTTGCTCTGATTCTCATAGTAAACAAACCCAAAGCTCCGATACACGCATGCATGCCAGCGGAAGCAGTAGAACGCACACCATGGTTGGAATCTGTCTGAGCGGATATGTGGGTTTTATACTCCCGACTGTTAAAGAATGCATGCTTTTAACTATGCAAATGTTTTCCATTTATAAATGGGGAGTAAAAGTTAAATGAAAAATAATTGTAACTCCTGTTGCTTTTGGCTTGTGCACTTTTGTCAAGCAGTACAGTAATTGGAAAGAATGAACCTTGATGCACCGCATCGATGGTCATGAAGTTCACACGGCAAAAATAGTAGAAGCGGCTTGTCCTTCATACTTCAGACTAAGTCTTTACTAATTGTTTGAACAAGTTTACAAACTATAGTCTAATATAAGGCTTATAAATCTGTTAAATATTTTTCTTTTTTGTGTCCGGAGGTAGTTCGAGAGTGGCTCCTTATTTAGAGCAAAATGCTCTTCACTTTTAGAAGTGTTCAACCATTCGAGAAATTTTGTCTAATGATTTGTGCGTATTAGCAGCTGCTTTGTTTTTTAAAATGTGGGATTACATCTCTCCCCAGTCCTAGAAGATATTAAAAATGCTGCGTTGAAAGACAAGCTTCACTTGCAGCAACTTTGCTTGGCTCCTGTTGGATCAGGTGTTAATTTATTGTCTGTAAGAATATAAATGTGTTGCATTTAGAAATGCATTTAGTATTCAGAATTGTTTCTGTTTAAGCAAAGTCTTAAATATTAACAAATACCTAAAATAACTTGAATACCTAAAGTAATACTTGGTATTCATTTGTGACTGCTGGGGTGTTTGAATTACAGACTCTAAATTTCTCTGTTGTGCTTCACTTGCAGGGAGGAGAACCTGATATGCCCACTGTCTCCAAAATCGTGCTAAATGACTGGCAGAGGGGACGCATCCCCTTTTTCGTCAAACCGCCTGGACCTGAGCCAGATGTGGAAGTAAGATAAATGCAGAGACTGTATTCTGATTTTAAGCTTAACAAAACGCAGAATGCACTTAACATGTTGGTTGGTATCTGGCAATTTGGAGGCTCAGGTTTGAGATGTGGCCAGCAACTTTTGTCTTGATGAACAAGTAATTCGGTGAGAACCTACTGATTTATCCTTGTGGAGAATTTTTCACTGAGGTTGTTTTGGCTTATTGGATAATGATAGCCGAGCTATGAACAACTACTTATATGAATTTCTGTGTATTATAGTACTGTTTGTATGTGTATTTCATCAACCAATTTACGTGTTTAACAATCATGAGTGATGCATTTGTTTTCTACACTGAATCTTAGGCTAGAGTTTGGTAGCTCCTCAGTGAATTCCTTGTGCCAGCAGTGTTCTGAGAAATTACATTAGAGCTGCCCATTCAACTTCATCCAGTATTTATATTTTAGCTAACTTGCTAAAATTAGATACCTAGTTCAATTTGTAGGCTATGTGCTGCTTATAGCTGCTTCCATCCATCCATCTTATGATTCTATCAAATGAACTTCAGAGTTCTTTCTGAATGTGTATGGACTTGACACACCTGACCTATTAATCTACACAAAGAATGGTGTAGATAAAATTCATTATGAAGTGTACTTCTAGGACTAGCATTTAGCAGTATTTCTCTACCAGAGAGAGCAATTTAAAAAAAATCTTACAACCAGTGTCTTTTTAATGATCTTCCTGATGATCGCTGAGAACACAAAGAAGAGGCGCAGGTCATGAATGGAATATCTAGAAACACCTGTTATTTCCCTAACATTTCTATTTTAACTCATCACCAGCAAGGTCAACATGACCCAAAATAATCCTAATATCTGCAATACAAAATGTTTTCAATGATTTTAGTGGTTACTAGGGAAAGTGATCCAAGCACACATTTCAGGCATTAAAAATAACTTCTGGTATTGTGATATTTTTATGATAAAGCAATTTCAGTTATTTTGACCTGAACAGAATATATTTTGATGCTTGCCAACAGACCTTTTATAGAAAGAAGGCATTGTTTAATTCTCTCCAAACATGAACACACATTTTAATGTAAATAAAGTAGACACTCCTGAACCTATATTACATTATCCATGGTTTAATTGTGGGCTTTTTTTATGAATACTGTTCATACCATTATGATTCCACCCATAAATACTGTTTATGTTGGAAATATTACAGTCTGGGATGAGGAGAATAAATGGTCGGCATAGTGAATAACAAAATAAATAGATTTAGAGTCTGACTGACATTTAAACGGGGGGCGGGGGGACAACCTCATTGCTTAAATCCCCCAGCTGTAGAAGGTCATTGTAGGCTGTCCAAAATTTTCGGTTGCCTCACAAAGTGAACACGAAAAAGCAGCAGTAAGTAACGTAATTATTTGTATAATCTTATAAACTGAACAAGCAACAGCAAAAGATTAATATTAATCTAAGTTTAATGTGGCACAGACCACAGTGAGTAAATGTATATATTTGATGTGGAGGAAAAAAACAATTGTATATGCTTTCCTTTGAGCACTGCAATATTGTGTGATAAGTGCTTCTTATTTTTTTTGTCAGTTTTATCACTATAGGAATGTGATCCTCATCCCTATTAGTCAGTGTTCTATGTAATCTCTGAGGTCAAAAAAATAAAATATTGCATAGAATTATCATTTTAAGGGCCCAAGGAAGTGGTCTTTTGAGCTTTGATCCAAACTGGACGTAAGGGTTAAATACAGTTGCAATCATAATTATTCGACCCCAGTTGCAAATCAGGTTTGTCAAAATTTAGACTTTCAGCCGTTTGCAAAGAACAAATCAAACAAAATCAATTGAAATATTTCAACACAACGAATGCTTCAAGTAGTTTCCTCAAATTCAACTGAAAATGAAACTTCTCCAGTCTCAAACTTATTCAACCTCCTGAACAGAATCCCTCACAACAGCACAAATATGCAAAACAGGTGTTGTCTCAAGCACACTTGATGCAACTAATCAAGGGCTTCATTAGTTGCACCAGGTGTACTTGAGCTAGAACACATAAAATACCTGAACTGGCTAGGGGCAGAAAATTCATGAAATACACGGACAGGGCAGAAAAAGGAAGCCATCAATGGCTGCAACCAGATTTCTGAGAAGGCAGGTTGTGAAAAACCTTCAAGTGACTACAAAAGACCTGCAGGAAGACTTGGTGGCAACAGGCATTGAGGTTTCAGTGAGCACAGTAAGGCGTGTACTACACACCGTTTTCCATGCCAGAACTCCAAGACGTCTGCTCTAAATCATTTAAATAAGCCACAGCAGTTTTGGGATTCTGTTCTGCGGAGCGATGAAACAACTGGAATTTTTTGGCATGATGGATCAGTGGTATGTCTGGAGAATGAAGAAAGAACACTCTGTCCACAGTCAAGCATGGTGGTGGATTGGTGATGCTCTGGGACTGATTTGCATACTTTGGCACTGGAAACCTGCAGTGTGTGGAAGGCAAGATGGATTCATTGAAGTATCAGGAAATCCTAGGAGAAAACCTCATGTCCTCTGGTGAGGAAGCTGAAGCTTGGGTGTCATTGAACCTTCCTCCAGGACAATGAGCCCAAACATACCTCAAATTCCACCAAGGCTTGGTAGCAGAAGTCCTGGAAGATTCTACAGGGCCATCACTGTCACCTGACAAACTGATTGGCCAATTGTCATAATTAGGAGTTAATGTAAATGTAGTTGTTAAAGGGCCTAATTTTTAACTCTTGATACCATGGGGGGAAAAACCCAAGCAACTCCGCAAAGACCTCAGGGGGAAAAACTGTTGTCTGGTACCACGAGCATCTGTACTAACAGTTGTATACAAATACAAAAATCTTTGGGATATGGATACTGTGACGTTAAGGAAAGAAGCATGAATTAACTTTCCGATCCAAAAGGTTCAACTGAACCCCAGGACAACAACAAAGGAACTGATAAAGGAGTTGGTGACCTCGGTTACCAAAGTATGTACATCCACCTTAAGAGAGGCCTACATCGTAATGGCCTTGAATAGCTGTTGGACGAGGAAGAAGGCCCTACTTTTAAGACTGGCATAAAAATGCCAGATTGGAGTTTGCTGGTAATCACCACCCTTTTGAAGGAAGTGTTCTCTGGTCAAATAAAACAAAAATTTAAATGTTCAGCCATAATCATCAGCACTATGTATTGAGGAGAAAAAAGTGTGAATGTTTTTAATATGAAGAGCACCATCCCATCTGTGAAACATGGTGGTGGAAGCATCATGTTGTGGGGTGTTTTGCTGGAAAAGGGACTGGTGTACCACAGAAAATAGATGCTATCATCATGAGGGACAATTTATCTAATACTGAAGAAAAACCTTCTAGACATAGTTAAAACTTGGTCATGACCGGGTCGTCCAGCAGGACAATGATCCTAAGCATAACTCCGTAGTTGTAACAACTGGCTTGGAGACAACAAAGTGAAAGTATTTGAGTGGACATCACAAAGCCCTGATCTGAATTCCACAGAAAGTGTGTAGACTGAACTGAAAGTGTCAAAGCAAGGAGGGGGCCACAAACCTGACTGAGTTGCACCAATTCTGTCAGGAGTGACACATTTCAGGAACAAATTCCAGAAACGCATTGTGAGAAGTTTGAGGAAGGCTACCCCAAGCATTTGATTTCGAGTTGAAGTAGTTAAAAGGTAGTGCCTCCAAATACTAACAAACTTTTGACAGACAAAAACAATTGCATATATATTAAATAAAAGCTGAAATAAATTTGTTTCTAAACTACTGTTTCAAAATGACCTCTTATGGAAATAAAGTAGATACTCTAATTGACTTGACAGATGAAATGTGTGGAGTTGTGAAAAATTAGTTTGAACATCTTTAGCTGAGGAATATGCTAACTTTTTTTTGCCTCAACTGTAAATTGCATGCATGGCGTAATAAACTAAAATGGCATGAATTTTGTCCTTGCTCACAGGCAAAAGCACACCTGCCAATGGAGGGAAGTGCAGTGGAGGCAGTTTATGAAGACCAACCAGAGCAGCAGCACACTGAGCTGACTGAATCCATTGAGCTTGATGCACCGCTGCAGCAGAGACAGAAACAAGAACATGTGCAAAGGATTATTGCTGGTGTCAAGCAGAACTTTGGCAAAATTAATGTAGCTCCCGAATTCAGCGAGGAAGATCTTGTACCAGTAGAGATACCTGACCTGCCAGACTCCTGTGAATCAGATGTGGAGGACGAAGAGGCAAATGAGGAGGAAGAGGAGGATATGGGTGACCGTGGAAATGCAGAAGAGGAGAGTGGAGAAGCAGAGGATGGAAAAGAATTACCTGTATCTGGCTGTTCTTACAGAGCAGCGGCCAAGACTACACGCGAGATGAACAAAGAGTTGGACGGGAAGATAGCCAAATTGAAGCATTTCCTGGACAGCGCAAAGTCCAAACGTTTCTCCACCATTCGGTCTGTATACTCCTTAATTTTTCTCTTCCTTACTGTTTTCATGTGTGCTTCCTTTTCTTTTAACAAGGTTGTGTGAGGCCATGCAAGCAGGGTTATGTAAGGTGAACACTCGTGCTCTTTTCACCTCAAGATTCCTTTTCTGTTCGCTCTGGCAGGAGCCCTGGACTTGCCGAATGATTTATGACTCATTGTATAATGTTTTTGTGACATTACATTGTTTGTTTTTCTGGGTTTTCGGATCTGAATCAATCCTGGAAGCTCTGGCCATGATGATATGATGGGTGGCCTGTAAGTAATAAGCTGTCTCCTTTTGTTTTCAACAGAATTCCAAAGGGCCTGTCGGAGAAGGTTTTTGTTTCAGGTGAAAGGAAAACAAAACAGAACATAAAGAAGCCACAGCAGAAAGGTGAGCTAAATTTAGTAGTGAAGGTACCACGTATCCTTTTTTTTATGAGTATGTTAATCATGTATATGAACAGCATTAGTTAATGTACAGATTGTACTTTTGATTTAATTTGATTTAACCTATTTTTATGGGTACCTCCTGAATTTTGTGAATACCTTTTTATGCACACTAAGAATGAGTAGCTGACAGAATATAGAAATGACATGTGATTTTATAAAAACAAACCAGAAAAAGAAAGCACACACCTACAGATCTGTTATTGGAGCCATACTGGAGACAGGTTGATGGGAAGGAGGTTTGGAGTTTCCGAGTAGTGAATATTCACACTAATCGTTGTCTCTCTTTTGTTCTTTAGTTGCGGTACATGTCAGCAGGAAGAGAAAAGCTCTCGATAGTGAGGAGCCAGTGCAGCAGAATAAGCTCACATCAAAAGAGGTAAGTACTGTACTCCCAGCACCCCACTGATGTCAGGCATTTTCATGCGTCTACTCAGACACCACAAATTGGTTTGGGCCCTTATTAATAATATATGTGTGCAGAGAATGTTTCTGGTCTTCATCAAAATAAATCCTAACCATAAATCTTCTCTCACTTGTCTTTTTGCTTTAAACCTCCACAGAAAAGAAAGATCGACCGTGCGCAGAAGATAAAGAAGGTTGGCGTCCGTTATTATGACACACACAATGTTAAGAACAAAAATAAGAACAGAAAAGCACCCACTGAAGGCAATAAATCCAAAAGAGCTAAGCGATAAAATTTGCTTGGTCACAGCTGTATTTCCATGGACTTGTCTGATTTGGGACAGGAGATGTGAGAGATGGAGATGTATAGAAGGAGGATCTGGAATCGAATCAGAACTTCTTAAATGAACTTTATTCAATGCACTATTAATCCACGAAACAGTTGTGGTTTCATTCTAAACCCTAGAACTGTAAATGACACCCTATTAATTTTAAAAATGTCCTAGTTGTATAATGTCCTTGATCCACAGTTCTGAAAATCTCTCCATCACAGGAGAACTCTTCAATAAAGTTGACATGGCAAAACGTTGTTATATTGAAATATATTAAAATCAGTTGAAGTCAGAATTAATTTAGAAATAATCTGATGCATGACTTTTTTTTTTTTTTTTATTTCTTTGGGGAAATGATTGCATCCAACTGAGTCTAAAAAAAAAAGGAGAAGGTATTATTTTTAGATTAAGATCTGTGTCTGTCATTTGTCTTAATGGTAATTTATGGCTTATAAAAGGCGTACCTTCAGTTGCTGGTTGGTGCGGTTGAGAAACTGGATCTCCTCAGTGTGCTTCTTCTCTTCAACCTGTCGCCGTTCATTTTCTCTTCTCTCAATTGCTTCACACTTAGCCTTCTGCTCATTCACCTGTCTTTCCATTTCCCTCTTCTCATTCTCCAAGTCTGCAATCTACCCAAGTTACAATTTCAATAACAGACGATATATGCAGATACCATAATATGGTTTTTAAAAAATTTAAATAAAAAATGAAAGAAGCAGGGATGAACAGCCGTGAATACCTTCTTCTCAGTGTCTGACTTCTCTTGCTCAGCCTGCAGAGCTTTCCTCATGCCGAAGGCCACACTGCTCTCATATAGGGTCTGATAGGCAGCGATGGTCATGCGAATCTCGTCTCTCACTCGTAAAAGCAGCACTCCTCTTTCAGCACAGTTGATGGTCACTTGTCTAATGAGCTCATCTAAATTACCATTTTTTTTTTTTTTTTTTTTATAAAGAAATTGGTATATTTTAGAAAGGAATGCATTTGAATATGATTAAGTTTTGTACTAAATTTGTAAGATGTTTTTCACAATCTGGGTATGTCAAACAGCTGCAGATTTCATGCAAGCAAAAAAATAAACAAAAAACTTAATGATTGCACCCAAAACATTTTTTGTTGATGTGTTGGCACTGATAATGGACTCTGTCTCCTGTTTGTTACGAATAATGTACCAATAATGCAGATTATGTAATCCTGTTTTAATGAGTCCTTTCTTTAACCCACCAAAGCACTGTGTGTAGAGCTCTCTACGGACAGGGCAAATGCCCGTGTCTCTGGCCTGTCTTTGCTGCAGTTTGAGATCCAGTTCCTCTTGTAGATGAATGACGTCTGACCGGGTGCATGGTGTGCTGGACACCTGCTGTACCCACATCTGATTATTCTCCATCCATTCCCTGCAACAAGTTCACACAAGCACTCATACAGTGTCACATATTAGGACAACTATAGAAGAGCAGGATGGCCTTACCGTGGTGGTAGGATGGCATTAAGAATCTCCTCTGTTTGCTGTTTAATGGCATCAGATGAAGGGCTTTTGGGTTTTGGTGGAGGTGGAACGGGACCAGAGAGGGCAGGCTGCTGGGGACTCACCTTCAGAGACCGAGCCTTAGGTTGAAAGTGTGTGAGATTCTCAGTGTTACAGAGGAAAGATTGCTGGCTGGTTTCAGGTAAATTGAAGCAAAATTTGTTACACAGTAGTCAGCTGTTCTCAACAGCAACTAAACAGAACTCTGATATTTCTTCAAGTTAGTTACAGTTCGTTAGATGACTAAGTCATTCCCTTCAAATACTATTGAAGTTAGAAACATGTATAACGAATCCCGGCCCGGGTGATCCCATGCCGAAGTGTCCTTGGGCAAGACACTGAACCCTAAGTTGCCCCCAATGGCAAGCTAGCACCTTGCATGCAGCTCTGCTACCATTGGTGTGTGAATGTGTCTCATTAGTAAGTCGCTTGTAAATGTAAAAATGATATTTCTGTAAAGCTGCTTTGAGACAATGTACCATTGTAAAAAAGCGCTATACAAATTGATAAATTATTATTATTATTATTATTAGTATAACAATGTCGTATGTAACTTTAGAGACGGTCCCTTAACCTCCATATATCTGCGAATATCAAACCTCCAACGTCAAGAAAACTTTCTTCCAGTGAATACAACTGGCATGTTTATCTCTAGTTCTACTTAACTAGCAAGGACTGCAGCTAGCGCGAGTCAACGTTACCTTGGGTGATTTCTTCTCGGTGTTCTTGCTCACCAGCTCCGGGTTGTCATACTTCAGCAAAGACTCAGTAGGAGGAATCATGGTCAGATTTTTATTAGTTTGTTTTTCAGTGAAGTCTTCGATGTAAATGAATGAAACGTGTCAGGAAAGCTCCCCGTCCGACTAGCAGAGCTCGGTGTTGTTTACGGTTACTATGGCAGAGTACCGCTGAAATCACGTTGGGCGAGTCAAATATATTGCACTGTATTATTGACACCTTGCTCATTCTGTTGAGTGTACATTGTATTACATATCCATACCACACAGTACATCATATATACTTGTATACTCACACACTACATTTTTCTATTCTATTTAAAAGTCCACAGTTCAGAAGAAGAAATGAGTCATTCAAACTAGACTTGCAAAGAGACTGTAATTGAACTAAACTTAGAAACTGTCATTGTAAAGAGACCTTAAATCAGTACAATACCATGTTATATCAACAATAACATGCAACAAAATTTAGTGTATCGCTCATGAGTCAAATAAACCCTTTCTGGTAATGCAGGACAGCTGTTCATATTTGAGTTTAAATAATGCTTACAGTAATTTTGATGACAAAATACTTGTGTGTGTGTGTGTATATATATATATATATATATATTTTTTTTTTTTTTATTTTGTTTTCCAGAAAACTTCTTAACATGTGTAAATATTTGTATTAACATAAATACATTCACCAACTGATTCATAAACTGAACAAGTTTCAGAGACATTTGACAAACAGAAATGGAATAATGAGTCCCTGAACAAAAGGGGGGTCAATATTAAAAGTAACAGTCAGTACAGTGCATCTGGAAAGTATTCACAGCGCTTCACTTTTTCCACATTTTATGTTACAGCCTTATTCCAAAATTGATTAAATTCATTATTTTCCTCAAAATTCTACAAACAATACCCCATAATGAAGACGTGACAGAAGTTTGTTTGAAATATTTGCAAATTTATTAAAAATAATCAAATTTTAAAAATCACATGTACATAAGTATTCACAGCCTTTGCCATGACACTCAATATTGAGCTCAGGTGCATCCTGTTTCCACTGATCATCCTTGAGATGTTTCTACAACTTGATTGGAGTCCACCTGTGGTAAATTCAGTTGATTGGACATGATTTGGAAAGACACACACCTGTCTGTATAAGGTCCAGCAGGACTCCTGCTAGAGCTGGCCGCCCGGCCAAACTGCGCAATTGGGGAAGAAGGGCCTTAGTCATGGAGGTGACCGAAAACCCGATGGTCACTCTGATAGAGCTCTAGTGTGTCTCTGTGGAGAGAGGAGAACCTTCGTCGGCGGCAGGAGCTGGGAGACTTGCCGGGGCGACTGTGGCTTAGGTGGTAGAGCGGGTTGTCAACTAATCCACCAATCATAGGGTTGGCGGTTCGTTTCCCGGGCCGCATGACTCCACATGCCGAAGTGTCCTTGAGCCAAGGTTGTGAATACTTATGGATATGTGCTTATGTATATATTTTTTAATAAATTTGCAAAGATTTCAAACAAACTTCTTTCACGTTGTCATTATAGGATATTGTTTGTAGAATTTTGAGGATAATAATGAATTTATTCCATTTTGGAATAAAGCTGTAACATAAGACAATGTGGAAAAAGTGAAGCGCTGTAAATACTTTCCAGATGCACTGTATGTGGCGACCCCAGCTGCTTTAAGTACTACAGAGCATCTCATCCTCATGGACTGCACCAGATTTGTCAGTTCTTGCTGTGAGATGTTACTCCACTCTTCCACCAAGGCATTTACAAGTTCTTGATCACATCTGGGGGGGACACATGTTTACGCATACTTTTCCATCGCAAGGACGATCAGCTGTCCTTCCTGTCTCCCTGTAGCACTGTCTCAGTCTTATATTACATACATTGCAGTTCATTGCTCTGGCCATATCTGCAATCTTCATATCTCCCTGCAGCAGGCTTAATTCATGTTCACGCAGGTGAGCAGGAACCCTAGACATCTTTGTTCTGGTATTTTTCAGAGTCACTAGAAAAGTCTCTTTAGTGTGCTAAGTTATTGAAACTGTGAACTTCATTGCCTACGGCCTGTAAACTGTCCGTGTCTTAAGGACTGTTCCACAGGTGCATTTGCAATAATTATTTATGGTTTAATGAACAAACATGAAAAACATTGTTTAAACCCATTCTGATTAAGATCGGTAAAGCTTATTTGGATTTTTCAAAATTATCTTTAAAATACAGTCTCCTGAAAAATGAATGTTTCTTTTTTTTGCTGAGTATATATATATATATATATATATATATATATATATATATATATATATATATATATATATAATCAAAAACAAAACGACTAATAAAATGAAATTCTACTAAACAAAACCCCCTGATCATTTGCTGGGGTTTTTATACTGACAGCAAGTTCTGAGTTAGCACTTATCTTTATTAAGATAAAAAGGTTTGCATCCCTGTTAACCTGCTAATTTATTTAAAATCTGCCTCAAGAAAACAGTAAACTCGTTTACTTTAAGTGTAAGAAATTAAAAGCTCGAACAGAAAAATGATCCATGCTTAAAAATCCTTCTTGTTCTTATTCTGAAGTACGAAGCCCCCCTAGTGCCAGGTAAAAAAAAAAAAACAGCCGTGTGCAATCTGTTCCCTCAATTTAGTAATCTGATCCCTCAATTTAGTAATCTGTTCCCTCAGTTTAGCACCCCCTAGTGGCAGGTAAAAAAAAAAAAAAACAGCCGTCTAAAAAGGGACCGTCTAAGAAGCGCATCACTTGGGTGCTTCCTTCTTTGCTTCTTTCTTCACTTCTTTCTGCAGCGAGCAAGAGACCATAAGACTTTTCGACGGCGTCCTACTGCCTGGTAAGCCCAATTTATCAAGGTTTAAGGGTAAATTTAATGGCCGCACAAAATATTGACACTTTGGGCCCAATTTGGACATTTTCACTTAGGGGTGTACTCACTTTTGTTGCCAGCGGTTTAGACATTAATGGCTGTGTGTTGAGTTATTTTGAGGGGACAGCAAATTTACACTGTTACACAAGCTGTACACTCACTACTTTACATTGTAGCAAAGTGTCATTTCTTCCGTGTTGTCACATGAAAAGCTATCATCAAATATTTACACAAATGTGAGATACTGTATATATGCATCTACCAAATACTTAACTGTAACTTTAAAAGACTTCACAAATTTTACTTTTGTCACCTATGCAGAATGAATTGCATTCAATCAAGGAGGCCTTGAACAGCCACCTGATATGTCCATCAACGAATGAACGTGTTCCCCATGGTCGACCTGATGTCATGTATACTAATCCAGAATTATACGACACAGTGGACTATTTGTGCCAAGTGTCAGAGGAAGAATGTATCAGGTGCGAAGGTGACTGCATCCACCCCCGTGACATTGCTTGTGATGATAATGTATTCACCCTCTGCACATACATAATGGCACAAAACAATCTCTGCGTTCCTTTGGATGCATACACTGCCATTGACTTCTACCTTTCCCTGCGAACGGAACTGACCACACTATTAAACACCCCAGAGGATGGACACGCAATACAGAATATAGACATAGTTTAATATCTATAGTTTGTTTTATAAACCTTTACACTGTCATTAGTATGCATTGCTTTGCCTGCTTGTTTTAGTGAGTACACTTAACAGCAGGGCCCCTACCCACTCCTTATTTGTACACAGTTAAATGTCTTCAGTTGCTTTTTCAAAGCTATACACTGTGACATTGGTACTCACTGCATTTCTTGTTTGTTTCAATAGTTCTTATGCCTGTAGTTATTTTTTACAATGTGGCAATACTCCCAGCATTTGCTTGCTTATATGTAAGTCATGTGTGCATATTTAATTTAATCTATTTTTATAAACCTATACAAAGCAACAATGTTATTGACTGCCTTTACATACAGGGACTGAATTTGCATGTTTGTCTAGCAAGAAGAAAGTAAACGTGATTCCTTCTGTGTCTCCAATAAATACCATTACGTGCTTGTGAAATTGTACAACCATCTGTTTTTCTCAATCAGGGCATTTTGAAATGGCATTGTTCATGTCAGAGTCTGTATTTATTACAGTAATTTGTGGAATAACGTGTAAAGCACCTGATAAGCAAAGTTCAAAATTGGTGCAAGTGTTTTTTTTTTTTTTTTATGAAAGCTTATTAAAGGTTGCCTGGTAATACAATCTTTTGCCTATAGTTTCATAGGTGGCTTCATAGACCTGCTGAAACCATTTGTGCTTTCAAACAGGTGAGAAGTGACTTTTTTTAACTGTCCATGTAGTGGCAGATGAAGACATGAATGTTAATAACTGTTAATGACATCAGAAAGATTCAAATCCAAAATGACAATTGTTAAGTCTTCGAAGTTATCTTGCAAATTTAGTTTGTGAAATAACTCCTCTCGTCTTTTATCTCTGGACAGCTTGAAAAAGAAAAGCATCTGCACACACAGCAAACTTTTATTTATTTTTTTGCAAAAAAAAAACAAAACAACATGGAACGAGAACAAAGTGAGAACCATCCATCCATCCATCCATCCATCCATCTTCAACCGCTTACTCCTTTTTCAGGGTCACGGGGAACCTGGAGCCTATCCCAGGAGGCATCGGGCACAAGGCGGGGTACACCCTGGACAGGGTGCCAGTCCATCGCAGGGCACAATCACATACACCCTCAGACACACACACATTCATACACTACGGACACTTTAGACACGCCAATCAGCCTAACATGCATGTCTTTGGACTGGGGACCATCACTCCTAAATATAACTAATTTATCACTTTTAACATTTACAAATATAAAAACATGAATAGGAAAAAGTGAACCATCACTCAAATATAATGTATCGTTTTTAACATTTAGAACATTTACAAAACATAGAAAAACAATGAAATTTACGCTTAAAACTTGCTAAATTGGATTTACCAGGCAGTAGTACACCGTCGAAAAGTCCTATGGTCTCTTGCTCGCTGCAGAAAGAAGTGAAGAAAGAAGCAAAGAAGGAAGCGCCCAGGGGATGCCACTAGGGGGTGATAAACTGAGGGAACAGATTGCACACGGCTGTTTTTTTTTTTTTTT
>JAFFST010044846.1:6947-54526 GCA_022414735.1 Noturus placidus | reverse complement strand
CCGGGTTTTTTTTTTTTTTGTTTTTTTTTTTTTTGTTTTGTTTTTTGTTTGTTTGTTTTTTTACCTGGCACTAGGGGGGCTCCGTAGGAAACATTCAAACACACAGGAAAAAGACGTATCAACTACGATGTTTTGGGAACCTGTGGCTTAATTCAAGTTATTGGCAGCTTCATAATCTACAATTCTGCCCTCCACCACCAGATGGCGGTTTAAGTACCGACAAAACGGAACTAACGTCCTGCTTTGGGAGAGGAAGGGGGACCGTTTTGCCGACGTACACCACATAACCGGAAGTGTGCGGGAAGGTCTTTAGAATTTTAGAATGTCTTAGAATGTTGTGCTTATAACGTAAGTTTATTGTGCTATAGTGGATATGTGCTCAGTTTAAGATCGAGGTTGTTGTTTATGACCAGTTGTTGTTCGTTATGGATAACAAGAGAAGAGACAAAAAGTCTCCTGTTCGCGATGGCAAGATAAAAATTAAACAGGAAAAAGTCAGTCCTGCCAGGCCTCAGAGATCGCGCCGCTCGAGTTCGGGCTCAAACCGCAGCAGTACGAGTCCTCCGCCGAGGAGAAGGGAGCACAGGTGCGTGACTTTCCGCTTCATCACGGTTCAGTTTTACAATATTTACACTTGTTCTGAAGCTGTGACATTGTGAAGACGATCTCCACAGTCACAGCAGTTAGAGCAGTTTTGGTACTAGTAGCAACAAGCATGACTTGAATTGTGGTGGTTGTTCTTGTTGTTGTTTATAGATCGCCCATCAGGGAGAAAGACAGATCCCCCGGAAGAAGAGACCGCGTGTCGGGTCGACACGGGGACAGACCAGCCCGAGACAGAGGGAGTCGGAGTCCACACCACGGAGCTGATAAGATAAAGCGGGTAATTCAAAATACAGTTCATCTATGTTGTTCTCAGTTATTATACACGGTGTCCCAAAAGTCTTCATACATCGGGGAAATAAACACACTTTTAGCTAAATTTAATTTTGGCTTTATTTCAAAAAATGATTTGTAAACATTTCTTTGTAAACACAGAGTCGAATCTCCCATCTTGCGACAGCTTCCTGGTCCAGCCATGAGAATTATCTCAATAATTTCTTCTTAAATGCTATCTTGAGAAAAAAAAAAAAAATATATATATATAAACTAAGTATGCGTTTTGCTAACGCCATGTATATTGTCACAGTACTGTGTCTTTTAAGCATTTAACATGGAGAAGATCTAAAAGATTTCTACCTCTTCTGTAGAAATTGCTCCTCCTCCTTTGTAATGACCGTCCTTGTGTTTCTGAACTGCCTCAGTAACTAACTCATTGGGCTGTTTACTAATGTTTACAGGAAAAAGAGGAGCGTAATGAAAGGGGAAATAACTTGGATGAGCGACGCGTGAAAAGGGAAGAACAACGGCATCCCCAACGAGAACGTGAAAGAGGCCAGGAGCGGCACAGAGAGCGGGATGCACAACAGTACCAGCAGCAGCAAGGAGAAAGGGAGCAGCACAACGAGCATCGCCGAGAAAACCGTCAGAGGCAGGAGGCAAGAGATGGAAATGAGCCACATGCCTTTGCTGGTGGAGAGGAAGAGGAGGAGGCCCCTGCTGCTGAGAAAGAGAAGCCCAGCTTTGAACTCTCAGGTGCTCTGGTGGAAGACACCAACACGTACAGAGGGGTGGTTATTAAGTATAACGAGCCTCCTGAGGCCAGAATCCCTAAAAGGAGGTGGCGATTGTACCCCTTCAAGAATGATGAGCCACTTCCGGTGATGTACATCCACAGGCAGAGCGCTTATCTGCTTGGAAGGCAAAGGAAGATAGCAGACATACCCATTGATCACCCTTCCTGTTCCAAACAGCATGCTGTATTCCAGTACAGGTGAGGAAAAACAAATATATTGTACTTGTGATGTTTGTTTAACTAGAACAGTTCACTGATATCCACAACATCAGCATGAAGTTTTTTTTTTTACAATATTTATTACGTGACATAAATAGCCATATCCAGACAGCTCCAGAATTATTGGTACCCTTGGTGAAGAGTGATAAATAATTTATGGAAAAAATCTTTGTGCTTTATTAACTGAAAATATGAAAGAAATCAAGCCTATAATTGAACTAAATTCATTATCTAAAATAAAACAAAATAACCCTTGTCATATTTATTGATGCCCCTGAATTTAGTACTTAGTGCAACCTGCCATTTCCAACATAACAGCACAGAGAAAGTACAGAGCAGTTTATCTGATAACACAGTGGACATGAGTCTGAAAATGTCCTTAACACTGATCCATTGTTCTAGCCATTCCCTGATTTATGAAGGTAAACACACTTTTTTGTCTTGTTTGTTTTGTGTGTTCTTTCATCTTTCCCATGCTGATTAATAACTAAGGGTAATCAGACTCTGTCACCTTGTGTGTTCCCTAGTGAAACAGGAAGTCAGGAATGACCAGTTAAGAGTTCCTAAGCACTCACATAACCGTATAGTAAAGAAGTAAATGGAAACATGCTTTGCTACATTTTGTAAGAATTTCATAACTGTGGTATGTGATTTTGTTATACTTTTCATTTCGTTTTCATATAATATTGGTCTGGAAATTGGCTTTAAACTTGCGTAAACTTGCAGACAGCTTTCTATTTCTTTTTTTGTATTTTTTTTATATATATAAACTTTATTTTAGTTTTGTACACTCAGACATGTTAGTTTGAATTTTACAGCAAGCATTATAATCATTAGCATGATTTTACCTTTGCCTACAAGAATAAGTCTAAGTGTATTTTATAACTGTATAAGTGAATTTCCCTGTTTCCAGCTTTCCCCAAAACAGTTCACTGTATCAAAAGTAAAACAAACGGTGGCACAGGAGGTCACAGGAGTGCATTTGTTTAATTCAATCGCTAATTTTTTGACCAATTATTTGTTAAGACCATTAAAAGCATAGTATTTTGCCATTTTGGGCTTGGCCCATTTTGTTCGCCCAGGACTGTACATTTTTTCCTAACCATTTTATCAAGGGTGTCAATCGGTCCGGAGCTGACTGTAACTGTCTACAACTATATAGAAAATCAGACCTTAGTGCCTGTCAAATTATTGAATTTGACCCAAGAACTGACACACGGGTAACTCACGGGGCACTGACACACGGGTAACTCACGGGGCACTGACACACGGGTAACTCACGGGGCACTGACACACGGGTAACTCGCGGAGAACTGACACACGGGTAACTCGCGGAGAACTAACACACAGGTAACATTCAGACACATGTCTCTGAACTGTGCCCAAATAAATAAAGTGGCAATAATGTGACTATATAGACTGGTGACTATATAATCAGTTAAGAAGAAATTACAAGTTTTCTAAAAAATAATCGCTGTGCTAATAACAGTGAATTTAATCATTTACTTTAATCTGCACCATTGTTTATAGCCATTAATTTGTGCACTTGAATTCTGTGTTTGTCATTTTCAGATTAGTGGCGTTCACACGAGCAGACGGCACCACAGGCAGGAGAGTGAAGCCCTACATTATTGACCTCGCTTCAGGTAACGGTACGTACCTAAACAACCAGCGTATAGACCCACAGCGCTACTATGAACTCAAAGAGAAGGACGTGCTGAAGTTTGGCTTCAGTAGCCGCGAGTACGTGCTCCTGCACGAGTCTTCTGACACAGCAGAGGTCGACGCTAAGAAGGATGAGGATGAAGAGGATGAAGGCCTTGAGGAATAGTCACTGCTCAGTTTACCAAAGTACTTTTGTTTTAATATACTTTTACAAACAGCTCTGACTGTACAGTCTTGATCGCTGTGATGGACCCAGATGTTGATCGGCTTTTTGGTTTTGATTTGACCATTATTTTGTGAATGTGGTTTATCAAAAAATACACTGATGGGTGTTGGTCTGACTGCTTTCTGTGTATAAATCTATTCTCAGGTGGACAGCATAAGTGTCATATCAGATGGCTTTGTGTTGTCTGGTACTGCCCAGTGTAGTCCCTTTATCCCAAGTGCTCAATGCCAGAACAAAATATATATATATATTTTTGGATAATTTGTTGTCAATGAACGTCTAGATTCTGTAAATATCCTGGAGGTCATCATTGTTTGTGTTAGTTTGTAATTTTTAATAATGATGAAAATGGCTGTTTCTAGTTTGTAGACATTCTTTTACTTTTTTTTGCGAAAAGTTCCTTAATAGTCTCATTGTTCTACTCCAAGGTAATTATTTTTTTTTTAATTCTGAGTTTCATTATATTCTGTATGTTTTAGATGTTTTGTATTGTAAAATAAAACACAAAAGAATGGAGGTTTGTTTTTGTTTTTTTTTTTTGCTTTATTATCCAAAGGAAAATGAGTCTACAGAGGTTCCAACTTCTATGATTTAGCTGTAGCATTTGATGTTTGTTTGACCCCTTGCTACAGAAATCCCGAAGTGAGCTGAATACTGCACTTTTTAAAATGTATTTGTTTATCTATTTTATTATAAAGCAGTGGTTTGATAAACGTGTGTAAAATTCTCCTGACCAAAGAGCCAGTTAATGAAGGGTGAAAGGGTGCAGGGCATATGAAAGACACATTTGTTTCTGGTAGTGCTTGCTTCCACATTGCACTGACTTTATCTTGGTGTATTTTGATCTGGGAATTTATGAAACTGTGCCCTGCGTTGGATTGGCACCCTGTCCAGGGTGTACCCCGTCTCATGCCCGATGCTCCCTGGGATAGGCTCCAGGTTTCCCTGTGACCCTGAAAAGGATTACGCTGTATAGTAGATGGATGGATGGTATTTATGAAACTCGATTTTGTGAGTCGATAGACAACAAGCCGACTGTGGCGAAATGGTGAAAAATGCAGCTGTGGTCATAGTGAACTTTTGCCTTCTATATTTTTTACTGTTGCTCAGGGCATCTGGGGGGAAATGTTACCACTACATTGTTCCCTAAATCTCACACACCAGAGCCAAAATACTGTCGATGTATGTAACTTAATGTCATGGCCGCAGTCTACATTCTAAAAATGTTTTTTTATATACCATATGGGGTTTAGGTGGTAGAATTTCTACTGTGACTTTCCAGTTATCAATGCTAGTACTTCTGTATTATGATTTTGTAACAGTATACTGTATGCCTTTGAGTGGAGAGGAAATGATTTGCAGCTTAAAATTGAAAAACTTTTTTTTTTTTTTTGCTACACATTATTGCACAGGATCTACACAGTTCTGTATTTTAATTAGATACACAGTAGACTTCTCTTAATGCCCTGACATGACCGCTACCTCATGTACTGTATTATTAAGACTTATTTCAATCATTATTTAGGATATCATAGGGATGTTCTCATCCCATTTTTAGAATTAGGATTCAATACTGATGTCAGATACAGAGCCCGGAGTATCTGTAAATACCAAATTCTGGTCCAACATTGACATTCCCAACATTGAAATTATTATTGTTTGAGCCCTGAATCTACCAGTATGTCGTCACTGTGAAGGTCACTGGACAAGTAATTCACTTACTCTTTGGGATTTTTACCAGTGATCTTTTTTTAAGCATATGTTTATAGCATTGTTACAGTAAAGTATTCATAATAGTATTTTTTTCATCCTGGACAAACACAAGATTTAAGGGCTTCTGGTTCATTATAAATAGCAAAAGATTGGCTACCGTCAGTATTTATATACCTATTCAGTGAACATACTGTGTACGTTTGCTTTCTCTGCTCAAATGTTCATAATTGCTGCGCTCCTTCCGTTCGCGACTTTTATTTTGAAGTTGGCCATAATGACCTGGATGTGATCCTGGCTGCCTCTGCTACATCACGTTGTGGAGCAATTTTTTAAATACTCTAATATATGTCTGATATATATTTCAAATTAGTGTACTAATTTATACTATTAGTTTTGTTCGGGTTTTATAGATAATTGTGTAGAAGATATCTATGTTATTATTTGTAACCGCTCAACACTTCGTGCATTGTTTTGAAAGTAGAAGAGTTTAGGTATTGTTTGAGCGTACATTGAAGTACATTGTCACATATTAGTATAGGAAGTATAGGCTACTGCTTCCTATTCGTGCCCTCATTGCACAAACGAGTAAGCTAGCTATTATAAGCCTCTTGTTTTCTGGTCCATTTTGTAGCACAGAGTAACATAATGCACCCACGAGCCTTACTAACACTCTACCTGTGCTAGTTAGTAGGTGATCGTTTGTGTGTTTGTATTTTAGACTGAACTAGTTTGTGTGGTTGAGAGTTAGGGCTGTGATGAGCATGAGCACTTCCACTGGAGCTCAGCAGGCTTCTCTGCGCTTCGGTCAGGTCGTTATTGGGCCACCTGGCTCAGGGAAAACGACCTACTGCCGAGGCATGTATGACTTCCTGAGTCAAGTCGGGCGCAAAGTCGTGGTAATAAACCTGGATCCTGCCAACGAGGGACTTCCGTATCAGTGTGCAGTGGACATTTCAGAACTAGTCACACTTGAAGATGTGATGGAGGGGCTGAAACTTGGCCCTAACGGAGGGCTCATCTATTGCATGGAATATTTAGAGGCCAATTTGGACTGGTTAGAGGCTAAACTGAAGCAGCACCATGACTGTTATTTCCTTTTTGACTGCCCTGGCCAGGTGGAGCTTTACACTCATCATAGTGCAGTGCGAAATATGTTTGCTCAGCTATCCAAGTGGAATTTCAGGGTGAGTAAAAGTGTGTGTGTGTGTGTGTGTGTGTGTACGCACACACACAATTCAATACCTATGTATGTATGTATGTATATATGTATACATACACACACACACACACACACATATATGTGTGTATGTATACATGTATGTATACTGCCATGATGCATCATCCTATCTGTGTGTTTGAATTACACCTACTTCGTTTGTGTTGGACATTCGTTCATGATTCTAGTTGACTGCAGTCCATCTGGTGGACTCTCATTACTGCGCTGATCCAGCCAAGTTCATTTCTGTCCTCTGCACCTCGCTGTCCACCATGCTTCAAGTGGAATTGCCTCATGTCAATGTTCTCTCCAAGATGGACCTTGTTGAGCAGTATGGCAAGCTAGGTGAGGAGATATTATACAGTGTGTCCCAAAAGTCTCTATACGTAGTGGAAATGAAGACTTTTTAGCAAAATCTAACTTTATTAACAAAACATCGTCTACATGACTGCCATTTCTTTGTAAACACACACATGGTCTAGTGTTATTCATGTTATTGCATGTCCATCGCAACCTTGCGACAGCTTCCCCGATCCAGCCATGAGAATGAATTCAATACCTCCTATACTCCAAGACATTTGTAAAGCCTATCTGAAAAAGAAATAATTTAAACTAAGTATAAAACATTTTGGAAAAGTGTTCACTTGCCATATGTATGGATACTTTTAGGACACCCTGTACGTTATTGGTTCTCAGTAAAGTGGGTCCAAGCACCGCAGGGATCAGTGATTTTTGTTTGTTTGTGTGTTTGCAACAGTGGTGGAAATCACAACCCACCCTTTATCAAAGTTACTGTTAACTTGTTAGCCTATTTGTCTGATAATTTGAATGGGGTTTAATCCAGACCTAAACTCAAATAAACGGAGGCCTATAATATTTGTCAACTTTGGCCTAATGAGACCTATCTGTAGAATTAAAAGTCCCATGGCTAAAAAAAAAGCCCCAAAATATCACTATATGCATTTCAATAATGAGCTTAATATTTGAATAGTACTCAAAATCTGTGCTGAGGGGGTCTGTGAAATTTATTTATTTATTTTTATTTTATTTTTTTTTTCCTTTTGTGTGTTTATTTCTTAAAAAATAGAAGATAGAAGCTCGAATGTCCGATATAAACCCAACTTTAACGCGCGCGCGGTTTACAAAACCGAGAGCACGGATTACACACGGCTGTTGTTTGTTGTTGTTGTTGTTCTGTGAAATTTATTTTAACGTTAAATTGGTACCTAGCTGCAACAAGTTTGGGAACTCCTGTCCAACATGACAAACGTTTGATTATGATACTGTGTTCATTGTGTTTTGCATGGCCAACAGTGTTGAATATGTAATAGAGTATTCAGAAATGTAAAGCACGAGCTGTTCATTTATAGGCTTTTGACACTGTGGACCCCTTTCTCTAACCTTTCTCTTCAGCTTTAGCCAAAGTAAATCAATTAGGAAGTAACCATGTTGTTATGGGCGGCTGTGGCTCAGTGGGTAGAGCGGGTGTCCACTAATCCACCAATCGTGGGGTTGGCGGTTCGAATCCCGGCCCGGGTGATCCCATGCCGAAGTGTCCTTGGGCAAGACACTGAACCCTAAGTTGCCCCCAATGGCAAGCTGGCACCTTGCATGGCAGCTCTGCTACCATTGGTGTGTGAGTGCACTTGTAAGTCGCTTTGGATAAAAGCGTCTGCTAAATGAATAAATGTAAATGTAAATGTTGTTTTAAAAATTTAATTTACATGTAGCAATAGCCTTACTGTCTTGGATCTAATGGGATACCAAGTAAAATCTCAATTACAGAACAATATTTCTTCTAATTTCTTGTCATCCCTGTGTCCCTGTTGTCTTTCAAAGCCTTCAATCTGGATTACTACACGGAGGTTATGGACCTGTCATACCTGGTGGAACATTTAGCCACTGACCCATTCTTTAAAAAGTTCCACCATCTGAATGAGAAGTTGGCTGAGGTGATCCAGGACTATGGTCTCGTCTCCTTCGTCCCTCTTAATGTGCAGGTTAGTTCTCTCTCTCTCTCTCTCTCTCTCTCTCTCTGTGTGCTTCTCATTTCTTATTTGTGCATCCTCACTTCCTTTTCTCGCATCTTCACTCCACCCCCTTAGGATGTGAGAGAAGGATGAGATGTGAGGAGAGAGGAATCAAAGCAAGTCAAATGGAATATCTTCACTCTCTCAAACGTCTCTTCAAAGCAACGTCAATTATTGATGATTGTGCTCAGCTGGATGATCTCACTGCGCTTCATGGTTGTGCCGTTATGTTGTTGGAGTTTGGTTAATAACAACATTCTTCATAAAGCAAAATGCACTGATAGTATGTGAAATGTCTGGGTTATTCAACAATGATTGAATGAACAGTACATCATTTATCTCATCTTTTGTGCAGCTTTGCATATCCAAACATGCAAGGATCAATTAATTACAGTACTCATCTCAAGCATTTAATTATTTAATTATAGTTCACACAAAATGCCATCAAATCACCTAAGGACATTTTGTTTTAGATTGTGGCAGATGTAAAGGAGATGGGGAATTTATTCATGCATGAGGTTTTTTGACAGGAAACATTTCCGCATAGGATACACCTGTATATCCTCGCTCCTCTCGAAGCTTTCTCATTCCTCGTTCCTCACCTACTTGTTGTGCAATTAGAGAATTGATATGTTCTTCAAGATAGCTGGCTTTGATTGATTTTGGGCCACAGGAAATGAGGAAGCATCAATTTGGGTATTGAGAAGTGCTCTCTCTGTCACTAAGAACTAACAGGCATTGGATACATTCCTGATACATTGTTCTACAGGACAAGCAGAGCATGATGCAGGTCCTTCGCACAGTGGACAAGGCCAATGGCTACTGCTTTGGGGACTTGGAAGAAAGAAATCTGCGGGCTATGATGTCTGCTGCTGTTGGAGCAGATTTTCAGTTTAACTTGTATCCTTATCTAACCAGTTGCTTTGGTCATATTTAATTTAACATTTATTCATTTGGCAGATCCAATCTAAAAACCATTGAGCTGCCACTGACTCATATTTCTGTCCCTTAGCTGGTTGAATTTCAGTGAATCAATCTATCCTATCTTTTAAAATGTTTTTATTTACATGTTGTTGAAATATATTTCTTAACTTTTTTTACATTCCAGAGCTCTTGGAGTACAAGAGAGATATGTGGAAACCAATAAAAAGACTTTGGAAGAAGAGGTCATGGACTTGTAACTGTAATAAAAGCTTAATTTAATGACTTGGTATTGACTTGACTCTCTTTCCTAAACTGAAGGTTTTGAAGCGTTAAGATGAGATTAATTGTAGTAGCCAAACAAATTGAAACCTGAACCACAAGGCACAATAAGAGCACCTACCTCAAACATTTTCAGAATCAGGACTGGAATCTGTAGAAATATTTATTTTGTAATAATAATAATAATAATAACTTTCTCCATAGTAACTGTTCATTTTTAATACGATATATGATATCTTAAAATTATGATTAATATATCTGTTAAGCACCATCTGTCTGTTTACTATGTGCATTTTTTCTGTTTTCATTCTTCTTGAATTAAGGAAACTTTGTAAAATAAAACATTGAACACACTCAGTGAACACTTTATTAGGCAACGTAATTGATCATCTTTATCAATTGTATTCCAGTTTCTTCTTTATTTTATTTAATAATTTATATGGATTGCTACAGAAAAACTTCATAAATTCATATGCAGAAATATAATAATGTGGTAATGGTGGAGAAATATATATAAAAAAAAGATGTATTGAAAATATATAAGTATCAGCTAATCATTATAAGCTTTGAAATGCAATGCATGCTGTCTTTGTGTTCAGCTTTTTTCTTTCTCACCCCATATTTCATTAAAAGAGATGTGAACTATTTTTACCAGGTCACTGCACATCAACCATGCTGCATAAGTACTATTTATGGGTTCTTGTTCCAAACAGTACGTTCAGTAAGGTGCAAAATATGTGATCAATAATCACATGTAATGACATTAACAAAACGTTCGACCATTAGTTAACCATAGCGTTCAAGAAATTATACCAGTCAACACTTGTATGGATTTAATACGGATCTCCAAACCGTTTGACATTTCATACTTCCCCCACCAGAGGATGCTGTTGTAAAGAAGACATGATAAATATAGGTCGCTTTCATTGGATGTGTAGGCCTGTGCCTATTTCAGACCTATAGGCGTCTTGTGAATTTCTTGAATATGCAGCTGTAAGTGTCTTGTGGAATAAAGGTCTGAGAGGTTGTGCTCAGATTAGGTGTTAAAACGTGTTAACGGTATGTATTAGGCCGTATTATATGATCTTTTTTTAATGTAAAAAGTATTCGCCATAGATATATAGCATAAAGTACGCAGCCACGGCGTTATAACACTTGTTTGTGCGCTCATTGGAGTGTCTCGCAGTGGAGAGACTGCTGCATGCGGGACACCTTTCCCATCATGTGCTGCCTGGACCTTGTAAAGGCCCTGTCACCCGCGGAGGAACACTGGAATGCATTGTACACGCGAGGGAGAGATGACAACTATGTTACATAGTGCCTTGTGTTTTCAAAACCAGTCTTTTCGGGGCTTCTTTTCTGTTTAAAAATTACGATTTTTAGGTTGTTTTTACCAAATCATGCCACTCTATACAATTTCCGTCGCATCATAGTCTTCTAAGGGTTTTGCGCTAATAATCACCTTAACGCATACTTGTGTGATCCGCGGAAGGACTCGTGAGACTACAGGGTTGTGCATTGCCTCTTAGCGCACTCTGTGTGTGTGGGCGTCTCTAAAACACGGAGTGGAGCCTCAGAGCCAAACATCCTCATTCCGCTTACTTATAGCCGTGACCGCTCCTTTGTGAGCAAAGAGATGCAAAGAAATTAAGCATTTGTCTAATCTCACTTTCTGGGATATGAATTCTGTGTTTTTGGACAAAACTCTGATGAACATTGTAACATATTTGCATTCGGAAAAAAATGTTTAATGCAATATGTACCATGTAAGGAGTAAATACATGATGTAATCAGAAAGAAAATGGTGTGTGTGTGACATTGTACAAGCCTTGTTTGGGAATTGGCACTGATTTAAACAATGGAGGAGTGTAATAACATTAACTAAATCTATAAAATTAGAAGTACACCATTTTTACCTGTATAATCTTTATCTGGATTTAGATTAAACAACTAAAAAGATGGGCTATTAAATGGAGAAGGAAGCGTGACTTCTGTGTTTGTTTGTTTGTTTGTTTGTTAGCCTGCATAGAGAATTTTAAATACAAATACTGTATGAGTTGAACTCTAACACCAACACTTAACATTAGTTATGTCTATATTGAATGAGGAAATTGTGAGTAAGCCCACCTGAGCTAAGAGGAAATGTTTCTTATGTTTTAAAAAGCTATTCCTACACCAATTATCTTAATTTTTTGCTTTCTAGACAGTAGTATATTTACTTAATGGATGAATGTGCTTGCCTAAACTATATCATAAATGTTTAAATGTATAACAGAGTGGAATATAAAAGTAATGTGTAGCCTATGTGATGGGTCTTTGTGCAGAAAAATCACTGCAGGAGCATTTAGTGGAAGACAGCACAAACACAAAAAACTGACTATTTTGTGTAATATCCTGTTTATGCTCACCACCACTCCCATACCAATGCAGAGTGGAGAAATGTTCTAGCACTATGCAGCATACCTCTTTAGCTAAATAACTTCTATTTCATATTGGCGTTTATGTGATAGATAAGATATCTACTGCCAAAAGGAATGTTCTGCAATATATTGGTTCTGCTAAGGAGAACACACACGTACTTTATTACATATGTTTGTGGATTTTCCCAGGTGATCATAATACATGCCTGATTGAACAAAATTGTTCATGTTTCATTACGTGTAGTCCTATATCTATGAAACATATTATTGATGATTCTTATATAAAAAAAAGTGCTGGGGATTTGGTAGACTTGAATAGCAGCTGAAAACAGGACGCGGGGGGGGGGGGACAGTGTGTGTGAGCTACAAACCCAATCCGGAATCCAGTTCACACCTTAGTTTGATCTGCATGGTAAAATCAGGAGCCAGACAGGCAGAAGGAGTTAGTGATGTGAAATTCGTTTCTGCCTTCCTAGGCTTATGAATGTACTAGTTTGACAAGTTGGCTCCCCTGTACTACTAGTTTATGTTCTAGTATACCTGAGTATTTAACCATAAATGCTTATTTGAAACCCCAATCTTTTAATTTTAATACAAAATATAAAGATTTGACCTTCCCTTTTTATCCATTTGGGTCTATTCATCATGCTGTTTTTTTTTATTTTCTTTTTCTGGAGTATATGATCAACAGAATGACTATTATCTTATCACTAGTATATGTTTAATTCAGTATAGTAAAATCACAAAAACAAATACTCACTAAATGATGATCTAACGTTTCAAGGAAAACAAAGGAAATATAGCAGGTTATATTAACATAAAAATGAATTGCCTCTCTTAAAAACAACACCAACAATGTAGGCCTATAGTGTTCCCATGTTTCTGTTGTCTACAGGTTTGTTGTGTGGCTGTGTTCTGTGTGTTTGTGTGAGGGTGGGGGGTATTGGTTGTGCAAATGCACCCACATCTATGCTTTCGTGCGCTGGCTTCTCAGACTGCTACTTCTTTGCTTAGCACACTTCAGAGAGCGAGTTTGTGTGTGTGACGGCTGCCCAGCAACCTGCTGGCCAAGACCCAACTTTCCTGTGTGTGCTCTGGTTACTTTGTAGATTCCCATGTGGGGGTGTGTCTGAGAGTAAACGATTGAATGAACCACTAATTGAAAGAATGACTCTATAGAACACCCCCCCCCCCCCCCCCCTCTATAGCTGATGTGCTGCTTATTTTCATATTAATGGCAGAGTTTGTCTGGTACAATATACACATACCATATATTTTTTCTGTCATTTATTGAGGCCAATTGCAAATCTTTTTATATATTTAAAATGTGTGTAAGCGATATTACTCTCAACTATAGATGAAAATTTAACACTATAATTGTGTAGGCCCATTCAAAATAAATTAAACAAATAAAAACATAGTCGTGTGAAAAAACAAGTACACCCCCCACGAATCCCCCCACAACATTTCAATACGATTCAAATCCGGGCTTTGACTTGGCCATTCCATAACTGTCCATTTCTTCTTTTTATTTAGACATTTCTTTGTAGATTTGCTAGTGTGCATGGGATTATTATCCTGTTGAAAGGTCCACTTTTGGTTCAACTTCAACTTTCAGACAGATGGCCTCACAACCACTCTGATATGATGCAGAATTCATAGTTGAATCAATGACTATAAGCTGTCCAGTCCCTGAGGCAGTAAAGCAACCCCAAAACATAACATTTCCACCACCATGCTTCACAGTTGGTATGAGGTGCTTCTACTGAAAAGCTGTCTTTGGTCGGTGCCAAACATGTCTGCTGTTACTGCTACCAAACAACTCCATCTTTGATTTGTCTGTCCAGACAGCATTATTCCAGAATGCCTGCTCTTTGCCTATATGCTCATTGTCACACTGTAGTGTTGCAAAGGTTATTTACCTGGCATACCTCACATGCAGGTCAAATTTATGCAACCTTGTTCTGATTGTAGAAGCATGCACTTTGACACTAACAGTTGCACGTCCTACTAGCAGATCCTGTGATTAAATTTTGGGGTTCTTGGAGACTTCTTTTTGCATAAGACAGTCTGCTCCTGGGCTGAATTTGCTGGGACAGCCAGTCCTGGACAAATTGGCAGTTGTTTGAAATTTGCACCATTTGTAGATTAGTTTCCTTACAGTGGAATGATGTATTTCAAATAATTTGGTTACTCATAGGCATCCACAACCTTTTATCTGTAGGCCTTACAGAATTCTTTAGATCTTGGCATGATGACACCACACACCTCAATAGCAAAGGGAACACCAGACACTAGATATGAGAGTGGTGTAAATAAGACAGGCTCCACCTGCACTCCCTAACAGGTTCGAATCACTGGCACCCAATCTTGAACACCTGATTCTAATTTTATGAATTTGCTAAATGTAGGGCTAAATGTATGTATTGTGAGTGATTGATTTTTTGTTAATTTCAATTGTGAAAATTACTGCAAAATGTCTATTTTAGGTGTCATTTGATAGTGTATCACCTTTATTAGTTGGTATTGTTTTGAAGAGGATCAAATGTTTGCTTGTCCAAATATTTAAAAAAAAGCCAACAATTTCTAGGGGGTGTACTAAATATTTCAGATGACTTTATATAAGATATAAGACAATAGCATCATGAAGAAAAAGAAAAATACACAGAATGGTATGAAGAAGGCTGGGGCTGATTTCTTTCTAACGGAAACTAGACAGAACGATAACAGTCAGTAACTGTTCTGTCAGTTGATTTGATTGGATCTGGCTAATATTCTTCAGCCCATGTTACTGTCACATCCACAACATGTCATCAGCACTGACTGAGAAGGCACATGTGAAATATAGTTGCAGGAACAATAAATGTCAAAATAACCACACGTTACAATGAGTGGCAAAATAACCACACGTTAACAGCCAATGAAGAAGTGCAGAAGTACAACAGTATATTTTAAATAGACTCACCTCATTTTTTAAATAGCTGTTCTTCACTTTAGGAAATGTCTGTCATCTAGGGGTTGATGCGTAGGCCGAACTTATAAAACCTGTAACTTGATGAACAAAGTAGCATCTATTCATATTTCTTGGATTATTTTTATTAATTGTTTTAACAGACAGAGTCATTGGTAAGCTATTTTAGTCATTAAAAATCATAAGGTAGTGACTATGAGCTCATGTTTCTGAGCTCACAGCATGGTTTAATTTGAACTGTCCTTGGTTTAACTTTGTTGGTGTTTTGAAAATTTTAGAAAAAAGTCAAGGATTACAAAAACACTAATATGTGCTCAATCATAGGTGCTAAAATGAACCCAGGTCCATGTCTCTAACATAAATGTGATAAGACATACGGTATATTCATGCTTTATCCTGGTCAGGGTTGTGGTGAATCCAGAGCCCATCCAAGGAATACTGGGGCAAGGCAAGGATACACCCTGGATGGGATGCCAGTCCACTGCAGCACACCATACACAAACACATTCACACCATAGGTCCATTTATAGTCGTCAATCCACCTACAGGGTGACTCTGGAGGAAAAACGATCACCAACCAGTGGCCAATTCTTATGCCCTCACATAAGATAATAGAGATTCCATATGTGTACATATTGTACATTTAAATTTCTCAACAACAGGTCAATGCATAGTTTGTCAAATGCCTGCAAAAAATTGTTTGGCCAGCGGTGACCATTGTACAAATTTTACATTAATCATTTTACAAACTAGCATAAAACTAGAATCCAGAAAAACTTGATTGAAAGTTTGAACCTATTCAAACTTGATCAGACAAGTGCTACTTGATAAACAGTTATTTGAATGTTATCCCACCTCATATTGTTAATATTTGTACAAATTTAGCAAATAAAGAAAAAAAACTCTAAATGAAAAGTTAAGTTCATGAAATTCAGCCAAGATCTGATTCCTATAGTCAAAACTGGCCATGGCCTAAACATTCTTTGGCTAGTAACATTCAAATGGTTTGACCTATCACCCCTTCTTATGAACAGAGTGAATAGATGGTCTAGAATTGATTAAAAAATGTAAAATTCACATAATTAGCTGGATATACTGTGAGGTACTGTTGCTGCCTCACAGCTGCATGGTCCCCAATTTGATCCTGAACTCAGGTTACTGTCTGTGTGGAGTTTCTCTGCATGTTTTCTCTGTATCCACATGAGTTTCCTCCAGGTTCTCGGGTTTCTTTCGACCTCACAAAAACATACCAGTAGGTAGACTGGCAATTCTAAATGTCCCCTAAGCGTAAATGAATGTGTGCATGTTGTGCGCCCCTTTCAGGGTGTGCCCCTGCCTTTCGCCCACTACTCTTGTGATAGGCTCCAGATCCACTGCCACCCTGGCCAGAATAAAAATGTTACTGAAGATTAATTTATAAACAAAAATAGGTCAAATCAGCTAATTGGCAAAATGGAAAAATCATTTTTGTCTAATCAAAGAATGTGGGATAAAATTAATTTGACTGTTAGATTCTCAGATAGACTATGGGGCAAAACAGAAAACATGATCTATAAGCCAATACTGGTCTTTTTCACTTTCCTGAGGGAGTATACAGCACCTTTCTGCCAGATTATTTGTTTCTAAGGCTCAGTCGTTCCTTCCATTTGAACAACAACCGAAAGAAAAATCTTTAAAACAAAATTACGTTATTGGACCTCTAAAATACTCAAAATGTCGATGTAAAAGTGGCTTGATCAACACATATAGAGGGAGCTTCATACTTCACTGGTTGAGACTGGAGTATAGTGTAGGCCAGCAGTATAGCAGTACTGTGTGTGTGTGTGTGTGTGTGTGTGTGTGTGTACTGCACTGAAGCCGCGCTGTGCTGTGCTGTGCTACCCATCCCCCACAGTCAGGCACTAGCAGCGCTGGGCTTCTTTTGCAAGCAGCAAGGCTTCAGTTAAAGAGAGACGAAGAGAGAGGGGTGTGGGGCGGGGAGACGTGAGCAACAAGAAACGAGCTTATTCTTGTGCACAGAAATAATTTTCCCTCGTGAGATCCTCCTTTCTGTTTCACTTAGAGGCCAGAGTGAACTACAGGGTAAATAAGCAGAGGTTATTTTGTGATAATAATGTATTCTGTTTTTCAACCGCTTGAAGTGTTTTATCTGATTCTCTCCTCTCTCTCTCTCTCTCTCTCTCTCTCTCGTTCTTTTTTTTCTTTTTCATTTTCACTTCCTGCTTTCAGTCATAGCCCCGCCCACCAGCAACACTATCTTCTGTACCTCTTCCTCTGCTACACTCACAAGCAACTCTCCCTTATTCTAGATTTCTGTGAAACCCCAGTTAAAATTTCAAACCAATTCATCTGAGATTCATATGTTAAGCGTATAGTGTATTCATCTCTTGACATTTTCCAACAATTCCAGCTGAATATCTGTGTGGTTGGGTAATGTAGTTGCCATATATTATTATATTATTACAGTGTACACACAGACAGGTGACAAATGAAAGGTAAAACTTATGGGGGGCATCTTGCTGGCGTGGTTTGGGTCGACTTATCAGTGTAGAGAGAAGCCAAACAAATCAATACAGAGTTATTCTGACTCTATAGTATTGTATGAACATTTCCCTCCTCATAGGAGTGTTCTCTGCCAGGATGACAAGGCCCTGAATGGTTTAATGAGCATGCAAATGATGTCAAACAATTTTATAAAATATTGCCACTAAAGCTGGTTTTATATGGTCTGAACTCAGCAGTCTTTTAAAACGATTATTACACTGCGATAGAACAGACTGTGAGATGGTATGCATTCACTGTGTCAGATTATCCAGTGAAGATCCTCCAACGGTAGACCTGCAGGTCTTTTACCGCCTTTTATCGTCTTTTAAACCGCCTTTAGGGCGGCTGTGGCTCAGTCGGTAGAGCGGGTTGTCCACTAATCCACTAACCGTGGGGTTGGCGGTTCGAATCCCGGCCCGGGTGATCCCATGCCGAAGTGTCCTTGGGCAAGACACTGAACCCTAAGTTGCCCCCAATGGCAAGCTAGCACCTTGCATGGTAGCTCTGCTACCATTGGTGTGTGAATGTGCTCTCATTAGTAAGTCGCTTGTAAATGTAAAAATGTAAAAATGATATTTCTGTAAAGCTGCTTTGAGACAATGTACCATTGTAAAAAGCGCTATAGAAAATTGATAAATTAAATTAGTTAAAGAAAATTATGATGTCCTGCTTACATCATCAGTCAGCACAATCTGGGTTTGTGCACAAAATCGGGTTAGGTAAACGGAAACATTCTTCAAAGTGTACCTTGAGAAAATAAGGATTTTTTTTGTTAGATTGGGATATTTTGTTTACATTCCACCATTGCCATCAGCCCGTTTGTAGCTAGTTAGTTTCACATAATCCTAGGACATCCTCTTATTGGTGGCCTTCAGACCAGTGTTGCAACAGCAGTCACACTAAGAATTTAATTAAAAAAAAAAATGTATTGACACTCTTCGGCTGTTTGGTCGCAAATAGCACTAAACCAGCACTAATCCACAACCAAAGAATTCGTTTTACAATTGACAGCAAGATATACAAAATATAGTAGGCAGGAAATACAAAATATTAATTTCAGATTAAATATTTTGTGCGTCAATGCATGTATTGCTAAAAAAAGTGTTTTTCTTGCTGTTATGCAACGTCAAGCTCCCCCTTCCCCGCCAAACAAGCCCATTCCGCACTCCGAGGAGGATCCAGTCCGGGTTTTCCTTGTTGCAGTGTGTGTCGGTAAAATGGCTGTATGAGCCTCGTGCTGGTGTGATCCGTTCCTCCGCTGTAGTCTAGTTCTGTAATAGAAACCCCCACAAATTCCGTGTCGGTTAAATTCATTCCCTGGGAACACAGTTTACTGTTCAGAGTGCTTCTAAAAAGCAGTGCTAACAGTGCAGCCCGGATTCGGTCCGGCGGTAAGGGGTGGGGATGACTCGAGATACAGGCAAATGGTTGTAAAACGGTTGTATTTACGTTTCGATGTTTAGCGTTCGATTGTGACTTGACTCGCCGAGAGGGAGAGAGAGGGGGGTTATCATGGCCGCTCAGGTCGCCAGCGCTACCTCTCTCAACAGCAGCCCGCCTTCCGAGCTGAAAAAAGCGGACCGAGACCCAAAGGAGGAGTCGGTACCGGCCGAGAAGCAGCAGGAAAATAAGGAGCCGGGATCAGAGATCGGATCACCGGGCCGCGGCGAGCTGCACGAGCGGCCCGAGCCTGGCAATGTTACGGGAGGAGGAGGAGGAGGAGGGGAGTCCGAGATGAAGAACGGCAACGGCAATCCTCCGCGGCTCACCAATAATCAAAATGATCCTGCCGGACCCGAAGCGAATAACCACCCGGGCATGGCCCATCAGCACCACGGGTCCGGTTTTCCGCCGCCGTCCTACGGCTACACTCACCACTACGCACGGGGCCCTTTTCATCAACATGGCGGACAACAAAGCCCTGGCATGGCAGCCGCGGCGCCCAGCAACATGATGGAGCCGTATGGACCGAATTCGCACGATCACGGCTTCCCGAACCATCAGTTCAACAGCTACGGACAATTTCCGAACCGAGCGCCGTACCCGAGCCCGGGCTACGCCATGAACTCTCCCCGCAGCGCTCCGGCTCAGGCGTCTAAGCAGCAGCAGCAGCAGCAGCCGCCGCCGCCAGCGGGAGGATCTCCGACTATGGCCGCGTCCTACAATAATCAGCGCTATAATATTGCAAATCCACAGGCCACGTCCACACCGACTCTAAATCAACTCCTAACCTCGCCGAGCTCCAGTCGCGGATACAGCAATTACCCGCCGAGCGACTACAACAACCAGGAAGGCGCTAACAAGGGAGCCGCGGATCTCAGTGCTGCTGCCCAGTATGGAGGGGGCCATCCGGGCTGGCAACAAAGGAGCCATCACCCGCCACCCATGAGCCCGGGAAGTCCGGCTCAAACCCTCGGTAGAAACCAGGTGAGTTAGAAACTCCACGGCTTTCTGTGCTTCCTCTCGGTGTCTTTTCTTTCTGCTCAATGTGTGCCCTGAGCACGCTAGGCTAGCTATTGTCTAGCTAAGAGATACGATAAAATGGCTGCCTTCTTGGTTTTTCACACACCGCCTGGTTTAACAGCTTCATTTGAGCTGAAATAGTGACTGGCTTGCGACTTTAATAAGTGTAGGGTGGAAAAACGGTGAAAATCCAAGCTGCAGTCCGAACTAGTGCTACCAAAGTGTGTGGAAAAACACCACAAAGACATATTTGCTAGTTCCCAGTCGCTTTTCTCCTCAGCAGATGGCTTAAATATAATTAGCTGGAGGTTATCTAGCTGTTCGGTTTGTTGTTGTTTCGGTATTTAATATGTATAGTTTGCAGTGGAGGGTTGTCTCTGGACGCTGGAAAAGGGAGAGGGAACGCTTTTGCTCTGTTGAATTTTGCTTAAACGTGTTTATTTTGCGGGGTAAGACAGACAGCAGGCTAGCGGACGTTTCACGCCTATGTTATTTGCAAGACACAACGTTACTCGAGCGTTAGTTTCTAGCGTGGCGAGTGTAAGACCAGATAAATACGCATGTAAATGTTCTGACTGTATTTACATTTGAGCTGAATGATTAGGGAAGGCCACGATGCGGCCAGATAGCTTAGAATTGGTCGTAAAATGTGATGATTCAGGCGTGTAGCCGGTTGTGTGGTATTAGCCAGTTAGCGTGTGCCTGGAAACGCCAGCCAAGTGATTTGAGTAAGGCCAGATTGCTTTGCTCTGGGATTTGAATTGTGGAGGTAAAATGCTTGTGTCAAAGGCAGGAGACAGTTGGTCTTGGGTTGACACGCAAGTCGAGATCTGATTGGCTCTTCATCCTGCGCTCATGGCCATTTATAATTTCACATGATGTAACGCAGCAACAATTCCTCATTAGTTAATGTGCTTCATCTCCTCATACTCGAGCAATTACTCTAAGTAATGTTTTTTTTTTTTTTTTTTTTTTTTTTTTTTTTATACACTTGTGAAATCTCAGCCATGCATAGACATGTGCATTTTGTGTCTTTCATGCAACTGTAATTGAATATTGAATTAATTATACGAGGGCAACAAATAATGCGACAAATTCTGTGACATTGTGCCTTTTTAGACATTCTCACATTATTATTATTATTTTTTTTCTCATTATGAAATCAATTAACATTTAAAAATGTGCTTGTATTAATTAGGGTGTGTATGATATGAAACTATTGCTCTATCATTATTTATCTCATCATCTCCCTAGATTAAAGTGAAATGTTTCAGGTTAATACTTTGCAGTATTGTGCCATGTAATATCCTGCACTGTTTCAGAGCATCCTTCTAATTTACTATTCCAGTTATCTTGGACTGGAGCTATTGATGGGAAGTATTGATAATTCTTGTAGTTCTTCCCTGCCTGACATGGGTATTGGATGTGTTGGTCTTGCAATGTATGTATTGTATTGGAATAGCAGTAACGCGTCTGTGCTTAAGTTTGTGTGAAAATACAGCTGCATGATTTATGATAAACATCTTTTATTAGACCCTTATGGATGCACTGTGCTGTGTTCTGAATGGCTGTGAATATTTTGCTGTAATGTATATTGTGGTGTTGCTGTTGTTGAGGTCCATGTTGTGGTGATGAAATTGCATATGATCAAAGCAGATTGTAAATGAATTCCACTGACAGTTTCACTATTATAATTAACCGACTTCATGTTTGGCATGTCTGTAGGAAACCCCACGCCTGGTCGCAGTGTGTACATTTGAGCATAAGATTTTAATAGTTAAATTTCCTACATTTAAAGTTAATTTATGTCAATAGCATAAATTAATAGTTATAGTAAACTGTGTGGTAAAATAAAACAAAAAAAGAAAATGACAGTTGTGTGACCAGGAGGCGCTGAAGTAGGTGTGAAGTCTTTTGCAGTCTTTTTGCTTCACTATTATTTATTTACATTAATTGAAGATTTTCATTATTATTATTATTATTATTATTATTATTAATAATAATAATGTGTAAGGGGGTAAGTTGGGTGTATCGTATGTATATTACATGTAAATAAGGGACTAGTGGGCGGGAACCTGTTTCCATGCAGCTGAAGAGGATTCATCAACTGCTCTAAAATCATTACTGGTTTTAACATCTTAGAACAGTTTCATGAATTGGATGCAAATTTGTTTGTACATCATTCCATGCACTCAGACCTCTGCTCATTTCTTTGCAATGTTGATTATTTAAGGTCATTGTCTGTTTTTCATCTTCCCCTGTCCGCTAGGGCGATAGCATGATTTTTACATGTTCAGATCTGTTATAGTGACTCTAGTATAATAACTTGATCAACATGTATCTAATTCAGTTTTATACGGTATTTAAAAACCCTGCTATAACAATTAACTGGCATAACAAAGTAGCACTTTTTTTTGGACTGTCATTCTAATCCACCTTTGTCGCATAAACGTAATCACACGTACATTTGATCATACTACAAGATATTCAGCCATTCCAAAGATCTGTTGCTGATTGTTAGATTGGACAAATGTATAGAAACTTTCAGTCCATATATTCTTGAGCCTTGTTTCTATAAGTAATCTATATCTCTTAAATTATGGTCTTCTAATCCTAGCCATTTTATATGACAATATATTGGTAGATTATTAGCATAATGTCAATTAATGCAAAAATTGTATTCAGCTAGATCTGTAGTCACATGTTTGCAGCTACAGGTGTCCTTCACAATTGTATCTCAGTTTAGTATTGATAAGGGTATGTATCCTAATCTTGCCATATCAGTTTTAAAATTGCAACTGTTGTATAGCTAATGTTAGTAAAAACCTATGTTAATTTGTGAGATCAGTTGATTGTCCTGCTCTCAAATAGTGGAGTCCATTTATAAGGACTGTATAACAAACTGTAAGCATGAATTATTTATTATGAGTTATATGTATAGTTTAAATGCAGCCCTTTGTATGTTTTTAATATATTAAAATCCAACATTTCTAACAGGGGTTTTGTCTATTTTTGTTTGTGCTTTTCTAAGTTTTGTTTTTAAAGTAATTTTTAATTACACACTGAATAGTTGTTCACTTGAGCTGGCCCTCATTTCACTGCCTCTCATTTATTAATCTTCTACTGTTTTGTTGCCCATACCAATCAGGAGCTTTCCCCTTACTCAGCAGAGTAAAATTTTTATTTATTCTTTTTTGTATATTTGTTTTTTTTAAATAATGTTACTTAGAAGCAGTTTTTGCATGTGTTTCATGGTATTATACAATCAAGCAGTTATAGACAGTTGTAATTTCCCTCTCTCTCATATATATATAAAACTAAAAATTTGTTCAGTGTCTTTCGGGAAGGGGATTGAAATACGTGCATGGTTTGGAAGTGTTTCAATCAATATGCATATTTATGTTTAAATAATAACTACATGATTTAATGAGTACATGAGGTTAGGAAACGATTTACAGGATCTGCCTCAGTTTGATCAGTTAGATACTTGATTTTTAGGTGGTTATAGCTTTTATGTTTATTTTATTAACCTGTTTTGCCCTGCACCAACACTAACCCCTTTCTTTGATTTTATTTGCTTAATTTGATATTTTAGACCTGTGCTTAGCTTTGCAATACATATTAAAGGATGCTGTAGTAAGTGTGCTGTAGTGGGAGAGGTATATAAATTGTTTCAACAAATCAAGTACCAAGGAGACTCCAAATGTTCTCTGCACAAAAGCGTTGCTGAAAGTTCAACTTGCATAATGGTGCTCTCCAACTGTTGTCACAGAGATTGACCGCGTGTGCAAAATCTCCTTGACATTGTCATAACTATCATTTAGGTTTTTTGATATCTTTGAAAACACTGACATTTACTAGTCAAGCTTGTCAGTGTTCAGTACACACCAGTTTTAGCATACGACAAATCTTCTTTGTTCACCTCTTCATTTGTGTGCATCCATCAGCACAGAAAAAATTCTAACTCCTATTGTATGATGCCATTTCCATTGGAAACCTCCAGCCGTATTTTTATACATGCAAGTTTTTGTTTGTTGTTTGTCAGGAATCATCAATTCAGGAGTTTTTGATCAAGTTCTGTTAGTTTGTTCTTAAGTGTTTTTTTTTTTTTCTTCTTCTCTGTTTAAGTAGGGATGTAAGATACAAGCTGTTACCACATATTCAAATAACTTTGTAGCTACTGTGGTAACAGACCGTGCATGTGAAAATTCCAGGATATTAAAACAAATGTAAGAAAATTGCACTTGGTCTGTACTATGGTGAAATGTGTGGTTTAAATTTTTTTTTTTTAATAAATGTTCTGTACCTAGTGGGTTTGTGTGCTTAAAGAATAACGTAGCATGTTTTAAATGCATGTTAGCAGAGCTCCTAGATATAATGTGAAAATTTGTGATTGCATCCAAACCTATATATCTATAGTCTTAACACTACCATTATCACTGTTCCAGATATCATTATCTTATCCCTTAGAGTAGGTACATCCAGTCCCTGATAGGCTTGGTATTGAAGATGTTGTTTGCACTAGTAGCTGTGTAGTTGTTGGTCTTGTGTTTTGGAGTTGCTCAGTGGCTTGTGATGAGTGCACTGATTGCTGTGCTGTATGGTGTCCTCGAGGCTTTCGCTTCATATGTTGGCATGCCAGTGCCCTCCCCATCCCCCACAGCCAATCAAAGAGCCAGGCCAGCTTTGTCTCCTGCCAAGAGAGCCTTCGCTTTATCTTATGCAGATTAGCCATGTGCTGCTTTTATTTATTTTATTTTTCAATTTGGACTCTGGAAAATGTCAAGAGCTGCTATGGCTCAGCCTCTTAAAACTGGGGTTGTTTATCAAAGGAGGCCTTCTGTCAGTCCTGCAGAGAAATAAAAACTGCTTATATAAATAAACACTAGAGCTGGGCATTATGACAATATCGATATCGTGATACATTGTGCCACAGCACAATTTTCTGAGATATTGCGGCTATTAGTATTTTTATAATGGCGGTTTATAGCAGCAGGTTAGATGGTTTTTGTACAGAAATATTTTCCCTTCCTTTTCGGAGTTAAATAATACTTTTAATTAATGGCTTTAAAAACATCATTGAACAATTGTGTCAACACGTCTGTTCTGATGGCAGTTAGTCAGCAAACCTGTATTTTGTGATGCATATCGTGTAATGTAGAAATGTCTTCAGATATCATGAGATTATATTTTTGTTCTTTCACTGGTCTGTAATAAACACACTATATTTGTAGACTCTTACCTATAATATTTTAAAAGGAATAATTATTGTGTGTTTTTGTAATGGTAGTTAATTGTTTTGGGCCAATTGTAAAACTAAGACAATGCAAAATGTTGACTGGCCAGACCATTTCAGCTAATGACATGGCACTGGAAATCATTTTGTGAGTTTTATCTGACTTTAATAGCTGTAAAGAACTTGTTATCTCACTCTTTTGAGATTGAAAGTGGTTTACTTTTAAATAACATTGCCGATGTCTTAGTTGTTTTGACTTTTTTTGGTGTCTGAATGTTAGCATGTTATCACTTTTTTTTTTTTTGTATTATTGAAGTTGATTTACTCATTTAATGTAGATGAAATGTTCTACACAAATACATTTTCCAAAAAAAAAAGACTATTCTGCTTATTTTAGGGCATTTGTCAGGTCAGCATCTGTAAAAAAAAAAAAAATTGAACAGGAAAGTTTTTTTTTTATGAGGTGGATTGTTGGATCTATTCTGAAATCGATCCCTCTTCCTGGTACGTGTCTATACCATCTATCTTAAATCACATTGCAAAACATTCCCAGCTAATGCCGTTATGGCTCATGTCATTCATTCGTTGCCAAGAATGCTTGGGGAAGCCAACTTGGCTCAGTCTCAAACAAAAGTACAGCTGGGATGTGTTAAATATTCGGCAGACTGGGCCATTGGAAATGAGTTAAATATAGCACTCTTGACTTCCTTAACTAAGGCAGAAAAAGGTAACACTCAGGTTAATAACCGTGGGAAAGTGTTTTTTTTTCTGTGCCCTCCCAACTGTTATTCCTCTTACTCTTCACTTACTGATTTAAAAAAAAACAAACAATTTTGTCCTATTGGCCCTGTTATCAATACCAGCTACTAGTGTTTCAGTAGATTTAGACCAGTTATAAAGAGCCTGAAAACAAAAAGCAGGTTTTATATGAAAACTATGGATTGTGTTAGCACATTATATAATTATGTGCACTTATGTCCGGTATTTTTTACGTCCTCACTCTTGTTCTTTTTAGGAATTTTTTTTGTAGGACTTGAGAAATGTCAAACCGTTTTGGCCAAAAAATGTTTATCTGAATGTGTCAAGCCAAAATAATGCAGACTAATGAAACAGAATTTGAATTTTTCTTCATTTCTGATCTATTTGCAGATTTGATTTCAGTAAAAAAAAAAATTCACTTTCATGTCAATATTCAATTCTATTAATTTTTATTTGTGTAGTGCTATATAAGTAAAATTATATAGAAACATATACATTCAGAATATAAATTAAGTGTACAGGTGTATCCCTAATGAGTAACCCAGAGGTGATGGTGGACAGGAAAAACTCCCTGATATATGAAGAAACCTTCAGAGGATCCAGACTCAAAAGGGAGCCCATCCTCATCTGGGTGACAATGCAACCCAAATTATGGGTGGCACATTGGTTCAGTTTCTGCATCACAGCTTCAGGCATTTGGTTTGATCCTGAGCTGTGTGGCATTTTTACATATCCTTCCACTGTCTGTGCTGGTTTCCTTCAGGTTCTCCAGTTTCCTCCCACATTCAAAAATCTACCGGTAGATGAATAAGCTATTCTATATTACCCCTAGTTGTGAAACACACACAGTGTTCCTGGGATATGATCCGGATTCGCCACCTCCCTGACCAGGATAAATCGTGTACTGAGGACAAATGAAAGAACATGCTGCTGAATATCTTGCTGCACACTGTATGTAGTAAAAAAATGCCTTCAAGTATAAATATTTGCCACGTTGCCCACCTCAGTTTGAATTCAATACTGAGATTTAGTGGCTGACTAGAAGCCTTTGACCTACAGTTTATTTCTGTGGAAGTAGTTTTGGGTTCCAGCTATATTTGTTGAAGGTGGTTAGCTCAGTAAACATTCGCCTTGTGCTTCCTTTTTGAATGGAGAATCCCGAAGAAAGAGAGAGAGAGATTGTATTCTAGAGCTGAAACGGAGAACCCTTTCATAATGTGGTGCTTAAAATGTAATTGCTGTTTGTTATTGATTTATCTTCCACATTCATAATGGTTCTAATTGCATATGGCTGCATTGGATATTGGATAGGAACTGACAGTCTTATTAAACGCTATATGCCATAATTTAGCTGATGGGTTAAAGCAAAATGGTCATATTACTTGTATCTCTGAATCTTCTCAACCTTTGAGTTTTCTCTTCATACTATAAACTCTAATTTTTGATTCTGTCTTGAATACAATGTTTCATTAAGTGAAATGTATGCTATACATGCTCCAATTACATCTATGCTGGTTCTGTAGACTCCAGGCTCGATGGATCAGATGGGGAAGATGCGAGGCCAGCCATATGGAGCGGGAAGCCCATATACCCAGCAGCCCCACCAAGGACCTCCAGGGGGCCAGCAGGGTCCTGCTTATCCAGGCCAGGGTTATGGGCCGCCTGGTCCTCAGAGATACCCAATGGCCATGCAGGGTCGCATGCAGTATGGCCAACAGGTCAGTCTTTCCTAATACATAATGAAATTTCTGAGGAGGAAGGATTTATTCATTGTAGGTGCAGATTCTGTTTATCAATATAATTGCTGGCTACTTGTAATGAGCATGTATATTCTGACAAAGGTGGATAAAAATGTAAAGTCCTATTAGTTTTTGTTCCGTTGTTTCTCTTTCTATATGACAGATGAACTTGGCATGTAAGTTCAATTGCAGTTCTTTGAAGTTGGACCCTTTGCTGCAAGGCTGCTATGTCATAATGTAATAGACGAGATAACTTTTCTGCAGTTATAAATGAAAAATGTTATTGAAGAAGACAGCTCTCAAGGAAGAGTTTGCTTTAAAGAGATTGTGATAAACTTTGCAATTAGTCACGCTCTATCAATCATGGAAGATTTTATGGGAAATAACAGGGTTTTAATAAGTAATTTTACAAATCCATCAAGCCTGCTTTGTATCTAATAAGTGTGGTGCTGCTCATTTCTATAGATTGCATACGGACAGCAGGGACCAGGTGGTTATGGGCAGCAGGGGCAGCAGCCTTATTACAGTCAGCAGGGCCCAGGCACTCACCCGGGTCAGCAACAGTCACCGTACCCTCATCATACCCAGCCATCTGCACCTCACGGACAGGGTGGCCATCCCTACCCACAGCCTCACATGCCTCAGCAGTCCCAGGGGCCATTGGGTGTGCCCCCACCTGGGCCATCTCAATCCCAAACTCCCTACTCTCAGCCCCCTACACCACAGTCCACTCAGTCCCCATATCCTCAGCAACAAACGCCCCAGTCCCAGCCTCCTCCGCAGGGAGCCTCTCAAGCTCCTCCAGCATCACAGGCGCAGTCCAACTATACTCACAGCCAAGGAGCCCAACAACCACCATCACAACAGACCCCGCAAGCACCTACGCCAGCCTCCCAGCAGCCCACAGTGCAGGGGCAGCCATCCTCATATTCCCAGAATCCTTCGCAGCAGCAGCAGTCTTCTTATCAGCGTTTTCCTCCCCCTCCTCAGGTAATATTGAAGTTTATCGTCCTTCATGCTAGAATATGCATTTTCTCTTCTAGAAAGGTAGTCCCTTGCTAGTTTAGAAATTGAGGTGCTTGATGGCCCTTGAAAGATTGTGAGAATTGTCCTAAATGTTTTGAACAGTAAAAAAGAAAAGCACAATAAGTATATAGGAGTATTTGTTTATAAGTGAACCTTTTCATAGGCTCCCTTTGAATGTTGCATGCAGGTACACTAGATGTCCAAATGTGTTCAATAATGATTTTTATAAAAACAATTGTACTGCAAGAATAGGAAGTTATAACGTCAGTGAAATTTCTTGTCAGTCATAATTTAGCTATTATATTTTGGAGAACCTGATGAATATCTGTTAAACAATATTTGTTGAAATACTGATCCGGTGTCAGAGGTGCTTGAAAATTATTCAGCATTCATATAATGTCCACTAGGGGATAGAATACAAACAATGAAATGTTTCCCTGTAAATCAAATATCTAGAAGAAGCATTAATTAGCATTTCATGCTCATGCTGACAAGTGGAGCAGTGTACTTGGACTGACTGACTCTCTCTCTCTCTCTCTCTCTCTCTGCGCACGGGCTTGAAGTTATTTTTCTATCACGCTTTCCAGATGCTTTATGCTCATTATAGCAGCTCATTGGAGCGATGCCAGCTTTACAGGTGGATTAAATTTATTGAAAGCAAGAGTGGACAAATCATAAGTTTATTAGCTAACAAAATAAAAGCTTCAATATTCTTGCCCAGTCCCATGTTTGAGTTGCGATTTGGTTGCTCGTGTTCAACGTTTCCTCATTCCTCATGTTCCTGATTCGGAAGACAGTCTGTCATTATGGCAGTACTTGCAAGTATTTGAAAGAATTTAACTTTTATCCAATGTCCAGATAGCCCAACGTGGTGTATACATCTATTTGGCTTTCCTGGCGATTGAAGTAATCCATACGTTTGCTTTTGTTCTCACTTTCCAGGAGATTTCCCAGGAATCCTTTAGCTCACAGTCCAGTGCTACTGCCTCCAGTCAGCCTGTGGCCTCCACTAAGAGCTCCTCCGAGGACATGCAAGGACGACCCTCCAGTCTACCTGTAAGTCTTATTGCTTATCCTGTCCTCACACAAGTGCATTCATGTCTCAAGGTATTCTGAGTTTGTAGCATAATTTAAGTATGCAGTGTGATATGTCAAATTTCCACCTGTGAGGTGAGTTCTGTTTAAACTGCTACAAACTGTTAGAGCTCATTTAAGGGACACCCTCATTAGCTGCTGTGTCAGCTTGGGGGATTCCTAATAGTTCTGAGGGGGGGAAGCATATCTTTCCTTTCTTGTGGTAATAATGTTGATTGTTCCTTTGTATTAGAATCCTGAGGCATATCTCATCGCAGAATGGGATCTCTATTGATTTCTGTCTTTTCTTAATGAAATTGATTTGAATGTTGAAGGCTAGAGACAGACAACAGATGTTTTGACCACTGAGGCTTAGACAGATTGAGTGAACTTGTCTGTGCTGATTCAGCACATCTGCACTTTACCACTGTAGCCATGGCAACCTTGGAATGCCTTTTTTTCCCTCCTCACTATCTTCAAGTTGAAATAAATAAGGCCAGCGTCATGGTTGTGCTTGCTGTTTGTGGCTCTGCAGAAGTAGTCTGCTGGGTACATGTGTGGGAATATGGCATTAAGAAATAAATATACATGTTTGTTGTTTTTTTTGCACAGATGTGTCCATATTTGGTGATTGAGGTTGCATGCTTTCTCTAAAAATGTTTATTTTATAGCCAAAGATTTGAAGACAACTAATTAAACTCGTTATAACAGTAGCTGGTAAAGTATAATGCAATGAGAAAATAAAAATAGTATTTAAAACATAACATGCTTACAAAATTTTATTGTGTAATGCTATGAATGTAATGGTCTTGGAAGACCAGATCTACTGTAGGTATTGCATATATAAAAGTCAGTGTTCTTTTTTTTTTTTTTTTTTTTTTTTAGACTGAATGTTGTTTTTATATATATAATTTATTCTGTGAAAATCTGACATCTTCTGTCCTTACTATACCTTCACCAAATCCTTCCTATTTTTCATTTGTTTACAGGCTGTTGTTTGTATTTAAGCACATAACCTGCCTTTCTGACCTTTATCTCTCATTACTGTTATGTTTTTCCCTCCCCCATCAAATTATATTCTTCAAATGTTACAACTTTTATCCTTAGGGCATTTTACATGTAAATGATGTGCTTATGGTTTTCAAATGGAGGTGTGCTCTTGAGGCTTAGACATGCTCAGTTACGTTCATCGGTTACCCTCAGATTAATGCTCTTTTCAATGATCAGTCCCTGTTTTGTGAATTTTATTCCTTTTATATAGCTTGGTATAGAATAAAGTTTAGATTAAAAGCACAATCCTCATAACGAATCTAAAAACCAAATTTTTTTGAGAAACACAACTTGCCTGATTATGAAATGAGGTATATTTTGTGCTCACATTAGGAGGCTATCTAGACTGGTTATTTTATAAAGGATTTTTGGCCAAAATACTTGGCTAGCTATTGGTGTGTGCAGAACAGTCACTTTAAAGCAGTGGTCATACCGGATGCAAAGAAATCCGCCTGGTGAAAAAGCTCGGTCACCTGAATGAAAGAGGATGTGGTATGTGAAAGAGATTCCCTTCCGGGTGTAGTTAATTTCGCATCCAACTCCTCCGATTTCACTTTGCAATTTGAGTTCTTCTGGATGAATTTTAATTCTGCAAATGGCAATCTTGGAAACATGGGCCAATAGTAAACTAGTGCAGGGTTGGGGTCATGTTTGATATACTCAACATGGAAGAACCCCCCCCCCCCATTTTTTTTCTTTTTTTTTTCTTCTTTCTCTTCCTCCCCCCAACCTGTTTTATACAACAGTAATACATACCTGCATGAGCATTTATTAACAGTTCTTTAGCATAAGTTAAGCTATCATGCGTGTGCTAAGTGAATCTAATATTAATCTATTTAACATACAATGGGACATTGCAAGGATTAGTCAACAGAATATCTCTGTAGCTCACAAACAAACAAACAACTAGCTTGCTGGCTAAGTGGTTCACTGAACCAGTACTTTTCCTCAGAAAACAAATTACCACACAGGTACATCTAAAAATAAATAAATAAATTCAAATATCGTGGAAAACTTCATTTTTCCCTGTAATGTAATTTAAAAGAGTGGAACTTTTCATATATATTATATATTACTTTTCATGGGGCTCAGGTCAGGTGTGTCAGCTGGATAATCAAGCACAGTAATACCCTGGTCAGCAAACCAGTTACTAGTAGTTTTGGCACTGTGGGCAGGTGTCAAGTCCTGCTGGAAAAGGAAATCAGTATCTCAGTAAAGCTCATCAGCAGATGGAAGCATGACATGCTCTAAAATCACCTGTTAGATGCTGCATTGACTCTCGGCTTGAGAAAACAAAGTGGACCAACACCAGCAGGTGACATCGCACCCAAAATCATCACTGACTGTGGAAACTTCAAACTGGACTTCAAGCAACTTGGATTCTGTTCCTCTCTCCTCTTCCGCCAGACTCTGAGACCTTGATTTCCAAATGAAATGCAACATTTACTTTCATCTTCCTCATAATTGTGTTTGTGTGTACTGAACCAGACAGAAATTAAAGACTCGGGAAACATTTGCAGATGTTTTGAGCTAATAAGCTGATTGGAGCTCTTCTCAGGTCGACATTTCTGTATTCTTTTTTTATTTCTATGAGCTGTAAGCAATAATCAAGATTAAAAGCGCAAAAAAAAAAGACTTGAAATATTTCACTCTGTGTAATGAATCTAGAATATAGGAGAGTTCCACTTTTTGCATTAAATTACGGGGCGGGGGGAAAGAACCTTTCCATGATATTCAGATTTTTTGAGATGCACCTGTATATAATCAGCTGACTTGGTTTCATCCTGGTGAAGAAAATCACACTGCAAAAATCCAGTGTGATACTCTCGAGGATGTTGTTGGTCCTATTTATTTATTTATTTATTTTTTAAAAGTTTATACCGTACTCAAAAATGACTGAGGATCAGTGCCTCCAGTCGTCAAGAAATTATAAATGTTTTTTTCCACTTCTGGGATAAGGGTTTTTGAGCAGCACCATGAATGATTGCTGGACAGCCCACAGGCTTGCTGAAAAATCATGGCCTAAGCGTTGAGGAATATTTAATTAGAAGATGGATAATACACAAACACTGTTCTTGCAGACTGTAGAATATTATGTCTTCTACACAAGCATTTCAAAGTAAACTAGCATCTTCTCTTGAAGCACTTCAGTGTGTCTGTTAACTAGTAAGCGTATTTCTTGCCAGGTTTCCATTTAGCTGTTGATATACGGGTACTAGCCTGTAGGCCTGTATTTGTGGCTAATAATAAATGAGGTTCTAACTGTATTCCCTATAGCATGCATTAATGGTCTGTCTAAACCAGTCCACCTAGTCTTTCTTTTATTTGTTTTATGTCTGATATTTTTCAGATCAAAACTTTTTTTTAAATTTGATCTCTACATGTTGATCACCTGTGTCTTATTTCGTGTGTATAGGATCTGTCAGGCTCTATTGATGACCTTCCCACTGGTACAGAGGGAGCGCTCAGTCCTGGCGTTAGTACATCTGGAGTGTCTAGCAGTCAGGGCGAACAGAGCAACCCAGCACAGTCTCCGTTTTCCCCTCACACTTCCCCTCATCTACCGGGCATCCGTGGACCTTCACCCTCCCCTGTTGGCTCCCCTGCTAGTGCCACAGCATCCCGCTCTGGACCCCTCTCTCCAGCAGCAATGCCAGGTAAAATAACAGAAGAATACTATCGGGGTGGGCAGATGAAGAGGCTTCTACATGTTCATTTTATATTTATACACTTTGTTTGCATTTTGCTCATAGTAAGCTTTACTTTGCAATAATCTGTATTGTATTTTATTTATTTTTTTGCAGGAAACCAGATGCCTCCCCGGCCCCCTAGTGGTCAGTCTGATGGTATTTTGCACCCTGGTATGAATCAACCTGGCATGGGCCAAGACAGAGGTAATGCCTAGCATCGAGAAACAGTATATTATGCTATTATTTTTCTTGCTTCTTTATTTACCTTTTTTATTTTTCTAAACCAGGATTCATGCAAAGGAACCAAATGCCACCTTATGGCTCTCCTCAGTCTGGCTCTGCATTGTCACCTCGGCAATCGTCTGGAGGTCAGATGCATGGTGGAATGGGACCGTTTCAGCAGAATAACTCCATGGGCAGCTATGGGCTTCAGGGTGGCCAATATGGCCCACAAGGTGAGCAGTTCAAAGCTAATAACCCAGTTATAAAGTTGGTATCCGAAGCCTTGTCAGTTCCGAACAAAAGCCCAAAGTATGTGTTTCATAGTTGTAAATAAAAGAAAACAAATTGAGCCCATGTCATGTTGAAGCTTAAAGCACGCACACAATAAAGGTTTCAGAATCCTCTAAACAGACATGCATCAATGAATGTGATTTTAAATCAGGGCAAAATAGAGCACTTTTAAAATCTTCCACCATTTTATATTATGCCTCTTCAAACGTTTGAATATTGCATACATTTTGCGTACATACTACATCCTAGGAACACCTGGCCATATCTTATTTATTTTTTATCTTTGATATTTTCCAACCATATAAAGGTGTAGATAATAAATATCAAGAAAGATATTAGGCACTGGCGCTTCTGCCAAACCAGAACTGCAGCTGAATTTTATGTAACAGTACAAATTTGTGTTTGTGTTCATTACTACTCTCATGATGGTGTTGGCCTCTGGAGCATCTGATATTTATTTATTACTCTGTATTGTTTGCCCTGGTCATGCTTTCCTTTCTTTAATGTTTCATCAATTATACCACTGACTACCTATTTGAACAAACCGAAGCAAATTTTAAATGTACTTTTGTCGTGCCTAAAATTTTGTTAGTTGTCAGAACTTGAGTTAACTTGACTTAACAGTCCATTTGACTGGTTTAAAAATAATTTTATGTTTAATTACTTTGATAAACTTACTGAGTTAAAGTTTAAATCTGAAAGTGTTTGTGTAAGAAGTTGGGACATGAAGAACTAATTTTTTTGGGACTTTAGCTTGCTCTTGCGCTTTCTCCGTCTTGCTCTTTGAGAGCCCAGTAGATCACAGTGCGGCTATTTTTAGCCTGGGTGAAAAGAGGCAGCTGACGTAGCACAGCCCACGTCAGTTGAGCTGCCACTATGACTAGGTGCTACAGCAACGCTCCAGCCTGCTAGCCAGCCTGCCGAAGGCCCTGTAAGCCACTAGTGGGACATGATGTGTAATTATGCAAATTTTTTGAAACTAAGGCATAATTAAAAAATCATTTATGAAACTGAGTCATAACACGTAATTGTTTCAGTTTGTTATGAATATAGTTTTACTGTTACTTTTGGGAATTAATTTTTCTGCCAAATGAGGGGCACTAAAGAAGAATAGCTATATCAGGCACTCTCATGATTATTATAGCAAATGGAATTAAGGGTTGCAGGTTGTGCTACCTCAGATATAGCTGCAGGAGGAGGTCTTGGACAGTTTGTGTATGTTAAAGTACAGCGCATTTAATAGTAAAGTACAATATATTAAAGAGACCAATCCTTCCTATTTCTGCAGGTTACCAAAGGCAAGCAGGTTATGGTGGCATGCCCAATGCCAACTACCCAGGCCCTGGCATGGGAGGATCTATGAATCCTATGTCTGGACAAGGGGGAGGCCCACCATTTACTGGAATGCCACCAAGTAGGATGCCACATGCACAGATGGGTGGACGACCATATGGTCCTAATATGGGGCCCAACATGGGTCCTAACATGGGCCCCAATATGGGAAATATACCACCACAGGTTGGTTCTGCGATGTGCCCTCCACCCGGCCTCAACAGGAAGCCACAAGAAGCAGCAGCTGCCATGCAGCATGGATCTACCAATTCCATACACAACAGGTATGTTGATCAAAGTTCAGTCAAAGCACCAGTATGCTTCATAAAGTTGATCATGGAGTAGTACCTGCATGCAGTATCCACTGCAGTTTTGTAGTGTTGAACCACTGTGTATAGTTAAAGTGTCCCTTGGCCCCTTCTTGGATTGAGGCCTTACTGTAGTTAAGGGTCTTTTATACTTCTGTAAATCTCAGGGCTATATCGCGCCCAGTTATCCCCCTTTTTCTGAAGAGATCTGCAGGGAGAGGTCAGACAAAAATGTATCCTAATAGCTCCCATTAAAGGTACAAAAAGGTCTAAGTGTATCCTTCATGGATTAGAGTTACCAGGACCCAACCCTAGTGCCTGGAGCGTGTCCGGTCACTGGGCCACCCATGTAACTCGGATGGGCTTTGCCTGAATTGGTAACATGGAGCCATCTTGTGGAATCACCACCAGCAAGATAAAGAATGGGGGGAGGGGGTCACATAAGGATTTGTCAGTCTCACACTGGGGTGGGGAGGGGGGAAGCCAGAATTCCCCAAATTTGACTATTTAGCATTACGTTTTGTCTTGCAGGATGCCTGGTTATCCCAGCATGTCTCCTGGTATGATGGGTTCAGGACCTCCATATGGGCCCTCCATGAACAATATGCCAGGAATGATGAACACCCAGGGACCACCCTTCCCCATGGGTGGAAACATGCCAAACAACAGCAGTGGTGAGCAGTCAAGGGCTAAATATTTTTCTGTACCTTTTTGTTTAATAAAAAATAAATTAATAAATATTTTTGTTAAGGTGATAATCCCTTGACATTGTTGTCTCTTCGTTTGTTTCAAGGCATGTCCCCTGGTCCAGAATTTGGTATGGATGGGAAACTCAACCAGCCACAAAAGATGAATAACAAGGCTGAAGGGACACCCAAGTCAGACTCCAAATCCAAGGTTTGCTCCCCATGAATCAAGAAGTATTTTAGTCTGATGGGCTCTAAAACATGTCATAGGACATCTAAAATTGTAAGGGGGAATTTCACATATGCCAGTGTTTGGTTCATTGGAATTGAACCCTGGTGTGATTTCTTCTTCGGTTTGGTTTATTTAGGCACATGAAAGTGCACCAATCACACTCGGGTGCAGACAGTAACAGCTGGTGCAAGATCATGGTAGTCTTGGTCTGGTACCTGTAGCGTCAGTCAACCACACTGCAGCAAATGAACCAAACGTTGTGCATTTTGGGTTGTGGGCAGAATTTATTTGTAAATGTGAGCTGCTAAACTGACCCATGAGGCCCGAACGTTTGTGATTTCTGCATGCATGGATACAAGATTTGTTTACCTTTTTTCATTGCTGAATTTCTGACCAATGAATGAACCTTAAATGCCCCTCAGCCAATGATTCTTTGCTTTTTTTTGGTTTGTTAAATTATGAGCAGAGTGAAACCAAATTGCAAATGAACAAAGGTATTTCACTCTGATTCAAACTTGGTTGGTAGGTGTGAAAGCACTTTAAACACAAACATGAGCCGCCACCTTCCGATTTCCTTGTGTAATTCCTCTACAAACTCTACTTATGTTTAGAAGTCAAGCTCCTCCACCACAACCAACGAGAAGATCACTCGTCTGTACGAGCTTGGTTCTGAGCCGGAACGGAAGATGTGGGTGGACCGTTACCTAGCGTTCATTGAGGAGAAGGCAATGGGCATGAGCAACCTGCCTGCCGTAGGCCGCAAGCCCCTCGATCTCTTCCGCCTTTACATGTCTGTTAAGGAAATTGGAGGTCTCACACAGGTGAAAGCACGAGCAGCTAGTGAGGTTGCATCCGTCCTCAAGTGTACTTCAGCAGACATGATAAAGAATGAGAAATGTCTTCTCTGGCTAATAATTACCTTTTTCATATGGCTGCTTACAGGTAAACAAGAATAAAAAGTGGCGAGAACTTGCCACCAGTCTGAATGTTGGCACATCGAGCAGTGCAGCTAGCTCGTTAAAGAAGCAGTACATCCAGTGTCTGTATGCTTTTGAATGCAAGATTGAGCGTGGAGAAGATCCACCACCTGACATCATGTCTGCAGAGGGAAAGAAGAACCAGGCTAAGGTCCAGCCACCCTCCCCAGGTATGGGCATATTTTCAAAAGTTATTTATTTCATTGAATTTTATTTTATTTTTTTACAAGATTTTTTTAAAAATCTTCCTTCATTGCATATCTGATTTCCCCCCCTCTTGTCCATGGTCCAGCTGGATCTGGTTCCCTACAGGGACCTCAGACCCCCCAGTCCACAAGCAGCTCCATGGCTGAGAGTGGGGATTTGAAGCCTCCTACACCTGCTTCTACCCCACATAGCCAAATGCCCTCAATGCAAAGTGGCAGGTGAGTTCGTGCTATTTGTTATGGCAGTCTTGGCAGTTCATATTATTTGAATGCGAACAGCTACTTAATTGGTGTGTTTCATAGGAGCAGTGTGAACCTTCAAGATCCATTTGCTGATGGCAGTGACCCAGCATTCTCTAGGAGAAACACCATGACTCCCAACTCGGGCTACCAGTCTGGCATGAGCACTCCGGAGATGCCTGGCCGCATGGGCCCTTATGAGCCCAACAAGGACCCATTTAGTGGCATGCGTAAAGGTAAGAACTTTCAGTTTTACTTGTTTTGGTTATTTTTGTTTTTTGTTTTTTTTTTTTGTCTTTCATAAACAGCTGCACATGGTTTACCCTTAGAAATTTTAAAATATTTAAATAATAATAATAATATGAATATGTTTGCTTTGTATACCATAGAGTGAACAAAGTTTACCACAAGCTTAAAAAGTGTTTTGGCAAGATTAAACTCAATTATGTTTTTGTGTACTTTTTTGCCAAAAGTTAGCCAAGCATGGTAAGCCAGACTGATTGATTGATTGATTTTTTATTTATTTAATAGTCTGTGTATGATTTTATATAATTTGTAGTTGGGGAGCCTTTCATGGCTGGTGCACAGGGGCCTAACAGCAACCTTGGAGAGCAGTTTAACCGTGGATCAGGAGGTCCAGTTGGGAATATGCCCATGGGACAGAGGCAGCAGTATCCATATGGAACAGGCTATGAGAGAAGGTAAAGTCAAAGAAGACCTCAACATCAGGAAAATTATTGCCTGCGTTGGCATCTTTTGAGAGAAGAGAGTAGCTTTAGCTTCAGATTCTGGTTTTGTATAGGATATTTTATAAATATCTTGTGTTTTCTGTCTAATTTTATAGGCCAGAATCAGGGATGGGCCCAGAAAATAATATGGGACCTGGCGTACCGCAGCCAAACATGATGCCTTCCAACACTGACACTGGGATGTACTCGCCGAATCGCTACCCATCGCAACAACAGCGGTCAGTTGCCTTTTATTAGGAGTGAAATTGTGACGTTTCTGAAGAATGTATTTGACCAGACAGCTGCTTTATTCTGAAAATTGATTTTAACACATGATGTCCTTTGCAGGCACGATTCCTATGGTAATCAGTTTCCTGGCCAGGGTGCGCCTCCTGGTGGCTCGTACCCAAATCAGCAACCAGGAATGTTTCCACAGCAACAGACTGTAAGTGATTATATTAACTTCGCTGTCTCATATGGAGTGACTTTTTTTCTTTAATGTATTAGATGTTAAATAGTGAAAGCAAATTGTTTTCTAATAGGAAGAGGGTGCATATCATGATGGCTGTGTATAAAACAACATGAAAAGGCCAAAAGCCAACCTCAAACATCCCAACTGTGCCTTTAATGTAATTGGTACTTTAATGTTATTTGTCTCCAACCAGAACTACAAGAGACCAGGGGAGGGAGGCTACCCTCCAGCAAAGCGCCATCACGATGGTGAAATATATGGCGGGCCATTTGGTGGTCAACAGCCACAGCAGCAGCCTCAGGCTCCTCCTAATGCTCCTTCAGCAGCTCAGCCAGAAATGTACAACCAGTTCAGCAGCTCTTACCCTGGACCCGAGCGGCGGCCTCCTGGACCACAAAACCAGTTCCCTTTCCCTTTTGGAAGGGATCGCATGCAGCCTGGCTCAGGCCCCAACTCTCAAGCATCCATGCCACCTCAGATGATGGGCAGCTCCATGCAGTCAGGTCCTGATGGTCCCCAGGCTGGTATGTGGCAGGGCAGAAATGAGATGGGCTACCCCAACTATCCAAACAGACAAGGACCCCTTGGTGGACCTGCACAGGGTCCAGGATATCACGGCATGAACCGATCTGAAGAGATGATGTCATCTGAGCAGCGTATAAACCATGAAGGACAGTGGCCAGGGCCAAGGCAGCCTGCGTACGGCCCAGCGGGGGCTGGGCCACCCATGAGCCGCCCCCTGCAGTCCAACTACCAGTCTCCCCAAGCCATGCAGAACCACATTCCACAGGTGTCCAGCCCCACTCCCATGCCCCGGCCGATGGAGAGCAGGACATCCCCAAGTAAATCTCCCTACATGCCCAGCAACATCAAGATGCAGAAGGCAGGTCCACCTGTGCCCGCGTCCCATATCATCCCTTCACCTGTACAGCCTCCAATGATGAGGAGAGATCCTCCATTCCCTCCAGGTTCTGTAGAGGCCACACAGCCTGTTCTCAAGCCACGCAGGCGACTCACCATGAAAGAGATTGGTTAGTGTTTACCCTTAGTAGGCTCAACCATGAGGCTTAAAGTGCAACTGATCTATTTGCACTGCCAGGGCTGACTATGGATGGTTGACTAGAATATTTATCAGGGCCTGGTCGATATGCAGATTATGTCAATGATGCTGAGCTATAAATGTTAATAAATGATATGTTGAACTATGTACTTTTAGATGGTCATAAAAACATTAAATCTCCCAGTATACTTCAAATCACAATACTGCGATACAATGCAACTTTTACCAGGCACATATTAATTTTGAACTGCTGCCACAGGGATTTTGCATGCCACCTTGTTAAATTGCCAGTTTCATTAGTATGTCTAGTCTTCATATTGTTGACTGCTATATAGAGCTCTCCGATTGAAAAAGGAAAATTAAACCAATAAGAATTTAGTACATTTCCAATTTAGCCTCACCCACCACACTTTTACATTTACGGAACACAGGGCTGTGTGCTACAGTAATGTGGCAGATTGAGACTAAATCACTATACAGAAATATTTTTTGTTTTTGGGTATTGTTAGATATTTTTCCTAACATGTGACTTGTTTCCAGAAAGCCTTAGTTCTTGTTTACAAAGATGTTATTCAGTGCCTTATGGTGTATTTGACTGTGGTTCCAAAATGGCGTTGTATTCATGAATACAACAGTTTTCAAATGGAACATGTAAAGATATATTATTGATAATCTGGTTAAATTAGTTTTATGGTCTTTTGTCTTAATATGGACAAAGGTACATTTATAATGTTCAACAATTATTCTACACTGTTTTGAATTAGTGCAGCTGTAACACGAAATATTGGGAGCAGTGTACTGATCTGAATCTCAAAAATTGCACTTCTCAGGCACACCAGAGGCATGGCGGGTCATGATGTCTCTAAAATCTGGTCTGTTAGCTGAGAGCACATGGGCTTTAGACACCATTAACATTCTGCTGTATGATGACAACAGTATCTCAAATTTTAACCTCATTCAGGTGAGTTTTTCTCCCACAAAGTTTAAATGAGTTTTTATCAACCACAACCGTGTTATCCTCATCAAATATCATTGTCTTCTTCACAGCTCCCTGGTTTTCTGGAACTAATAGTGGAGTATTTTAGACGTTGCCTCATTGAGATCTTTGGCATTCTGAGGGAATATGAAGTTGGTGATCCAGGACAGAGAACCCTGCTAGACCCTAATGCTCTCAAAGAAGGAGAGAATGGGGAGGATGAAGAGGAGCCAGTTGTAATGGGTATGGAGGAAGACGGTGAAACCGAGGAGGAGGGTGAAGTGGAAGAAAACTCATCACAGCAGCGTGTGGACCGTGCCTCAGCAGTGCAGCCTCAGATAAAGATTGAGAAGAAGGCGGGTGACTCAAAGAAAGATGAAGACGGAAAAGTGGTGGAAAACATTCTGCCTACAGAGCTCAAATCAACAGAAGCACCCCCTCTAGATCTTTGTGTGACTCAGGAGAGGCCAAAACAGGCCAGCAAGTTTGACAAACTTCCCTTGAAAGTGGTGAAAAAGAAGGATCCATTTGTGGTAGACTGCTCCAGCAAGCTCGGACGGCTTCAGGAGTTTGACAGTGGTCTGGTGCACTGGAGTATTGGTGGCGGTGACACTACAGAGCATATTCAGACCCATTTTGAGAGCAAGTCAGATTTATTGCAGTCAGGGAACAGGACACAGCCTACCCAAACCTGTAGAAGGAAAAAAGCATCAGAGAAGATTGAGAGTGAGGCCCCCGTAGTACCCTCATGTAGTGTGGAGCGAAGGAAAGAGGAGGAGCAGACACAACCACAGCAATCTTCTACAAGACAGTTGACCGATGGCGTTTCAGAAGAAAAGGAGGAGAAACCGGTCAATGTCCCTGAGTCTTCAATGGAACCAGTATCGCAGAAAGAGGAAGAGGAAACAGAGGGATCAAACCAGGAGCCCAGCAAGCTGGCTCTCCTCAACTTCAGTACTTCCTCACAGAGTCAGCATTCTGTCACTGTTCTAGAGGATGAACCTCACAGCAAGGACGAAGCCCCACTAATCACGCTTTCAGACTGGCAGGACTCGCTTGCCCGCCGCTGTGTCTGCGTCTCCAACATAGTCCGCAGTCTTTCGTTTGTCCCTGGAAATGACTTGGAGATGTCCAAGCATCCAGGTCTGCTGCTGCTATTGGGCCGCCTTGTGCTCCTTCATCATCGTCATCCTGAGCGTAAACAGGCCCCTTTAACGTATGAGAAGGAGGAAGAGGCAGACAAGGACATTGGAGAGAAGGACGAATGGTGGTGGGACTGTTTGGAGCTTCTGCGAGAGAACTGCCTGGTCACGCTGGCTAACATTTCAGGTCAGCTTGACTTTTCCATCTACTCTGAGAGCATCTGCTTGCCTCTGCTCGATGGCTTGCTCCATTGGGCTGTGTGTCCTTCTGCAGAAGCCCAGGATCCCTTCCCTACTTTGGGGCTTAATGCAGCTTTATCTCCTCAGAGACTGGTCCTGGAAACTCTCAGCAAACTCAGTATCCAAGACAATAATGTGGACCTTATTCTGGCAACACCTCCGTTCAGTCGACTAGAGAAGCTTTTTGGGAACCTTGTACGTCTGGTTGGGGACCGAAAGGTTCCTGTATGCCGGGAGATGGCAGTTGTGCTTTTGGCCAACCTTGCCCAGGGTGACAGCCTTGCATCCCGTGCCATTGCGGTACAAAAAAGCAGTATAGGGAACCTTTTGGGCTTCCTTGAGGACAGTTTAGCAGCCACACAGTTCCAACAGAGCCAAGGGTCCCTGTTGCACATGCAGGGGGCGCACTTTGAACCTACAAGTGTGGACATGATGCGTCGGGCTGCTCGGGCTCTACATGCCCTTGCTAAGGTGGAGGAGAACCACTCGGAGTTTACACTCTATGAGTCGCGGCTACTGGACCTCTCGGTCTCCCCTCTTATGAACTCTTCAGTGTCCCATGTCATCTGTGATGTACTGTTTCTGATTGGCCAGTCATGACAGCTGTGGGGAGCGGTGGCTCCACCTTCTCTGGTTTTTGTTCTCTCCTCTCCTCCAGTGTCCTTGGTGTGCAGGGAATGAAAAGCAGAGAAATATGACTTTTTTTCCCCCTTTTTTATTTTTATTTATGCAAGGATTTCACACTTTGGTCCTTTTTTGCTGTGTCTCACTTTGGGGAGGTTATCACAAATTAGCTGTGGATCATAAACCAGAGCCTCAAGAAATAAAAAAAATGACACAAACTGTAAACTCTGCCAACTAACTGATATGGCTAGGGACCCCAGGTTTTATGTGCTGCCCAGTGGGGGAAGGGTCGGTTACTTTTTTATATCAAAATAAATAAATGAATAAAATAAATAGCAGAGAACCTTTTGACCAAAGTTGCTGTCTCGTTTACAGTGAGTTTGGGGTTAACTGTGCCCTTGCTCTCCACTAAAGGGCGAATTGAGTACACATCTCTGGTATTTGAGTCTGATTAGACGAGTGAACACTTTGTTGGTGTTGTAGGTGTTGTGATGCTGCACGTTCAACCCCGAAGGAGCCGCTTTTCAGCCTTGAGCAGGATACCCTTACAATGGAAGCCTGTGCAGTAGATTGTAGACATTTTCTGTACAGCTCTGTAACCCTTTTCCCTATGACTGTAAACACTGCAGCACTGTTTCATGTGGAGAAATCTTGGCTCAGCAGCTCCACTCTTGTTTTTAAACCGTTTTTAAACTTTAGTTTGATGGTAAAGAGAGAAAGGCTTTCTCCCCAAAGTATTGAGAACCTTGGACACCCTTACCACCTCTCTTTAACCCCTTGATTGTATGACATGACCCTTATAAAGAAATCACCTCCTAGGACTGATTTTGAACCAAGATACAGCCCATGCTATGATGTATATAAGATGTTGTACATTACACTTTTTTTTCCCCTTCTGTCTCTCTTTCTCACCCTGTCTTTCACTCTTATGCTTCTCACTTGTCTATGAAGAATGAAAGTGGACACTCAAGTTGGATTCATAGCATAAAATCTTTAGGTATATAAACAGAACCACCTTTTGGCCTCCCCACAGTTTCTCCATAGTACAGCAAACAAATATTTTAATTTCTTCTCCTGGTACAAAATAAACTCTAGATGAAGAAACACAGTTGAGATATTTTTTTTTTCTCCAGTGACATGAACTCTTCATATTTGTATTTCAGACTATGTAGCTAAAGCGTAATGTAAATTCCTCCTTTTCCCCCTTTTTGGCTCAATGAATATCATTTATTCAGTATGAAATCTTTATACTATATGTTCCATGTGGTAAGAATAAATGTACATTAAATCTTCGTAAGATGTTTGTGATTGTTTTATTCATTTGGATGGCCAGTGACCGAACATCAGTTGGAAATTCTGGTAATCCAAAAGTCCTTTGGATTCAAAGTCCCTGTTGCTGTCAAATCTCTAAATGCCAGCAGTTGAGTTTGTACCATAGTCATGTAGTGTAGAACAGTTAATAAGTAACTGGGGAGTATTGCATTTTTGTTGTTTTAGCATCGCACTCCAGCATATTGGTGTGAAACTGTGACTATAAGTACTATTCTGCTGCACGTTCAGAAAACATTAACTGCATCAAAGTGGAATGAGTGAACGCTGAGTTCAAGTGTTAATTTTTTTTTCTACAAATATAAGAGATGACTGGTACAGTCACACTGATGACAGTAAAAAAAATACTTTACATCTCGCAAATATATTAAGATAACCAGGGAATTAACATTGGATAAAATTATACTAGTCACAACAAAAATGATTGACAAGGACTGTGAAGAATTGAAGTTACAAGATAACTGACCTAAATCCCCATTTCTCTTTCTCCACTTGTGCTAAAGTTTCTGCACCCACTGCTTCCACAGGCTCTTCACTGGGGAACTCTACTTTGCTTGAAGCAGAAATCACTGTTTTCACTGAATATTTTAAAAAATGACAAAAAGAAAATTCTATTGTAAGGATGATCTCAATACACTGGTAAGGTTCGCACTCCATATGATCAGAAAACGTAAGTATTGTCTTTGTGCTGGTGAGGCTTTTAGAAACGATACAAATTTTCTGACCGTACAATCCAGCAACAATTAATTATTGTTATTTTTCATAATTTTTGTGTATGGCTTCATGTTGTGAAATGTGATAAGCAGCAGGCAATGAACAGTGCTGCTGGCTCCTGTTGGCAACATTCTAATGCAAGTATCCAAAGCATACAGTGCATCCGGAAAATATTCACAGCGCTTCACTTTTCCCACATTTTATGTTACAGCCTTATTCCAAAATGGATTAAATTCATTAATTTTCCTCAAAAATGTACATAAGTTTTCACAGCCTTTGCTCAATACTTTGTTGAAGCACCTTTGGCACCAATTACAGCCTCAAGTCTTTTTGAGAATGATGCTACAGGCAATGCACACCTATAAAAGTGGATTTATATCAAGGCATAAGTTCCAGGTAAAAAGGTCCTAATGAAATTAAAGCTTTTTATACAAAAAAATCTGCAGTATGTGCTTTGTGATTTTTCAGGCTGATCATAGCTGCTTTGTTATATATGCGTGAAAAGATGACCGCAAGAGTAACAGACTCCACTGACACAAATAGAGGCAGGGTAATTTTCTCAAATAACTTTGTACTAAGTTGAATGTTTGAACCTTTTCTTTTAATTTTCTTTTTTTTTTTTTGAAAGAGGATATGTTTGACTTGCATAAAAACATATTGGCCCATTTTTACCTAAGGACATTGAAGTTATGAGCCCTGTTGTTGCCATTTACAGTTATTTGATATAGAATCCAAAATTTACATTTTGGAGAAATTGTATTTCTCACAAATAACGGAGTGCCACTTCATACAGTATGATTAATTCAGTAGACAATAATGCGCTCTTAAGGTACACAATGTAATTTTGATTTTATATATAAATAGTTTTACAAATTAACTAAAATTGCAAAGTGTATGAAATCCTTCTATATATTCCAAATGAGAGGGTTTTTTTTTTTCTTTTTTAAAGAGAGGATTGTTTATGTATCTTTTATGTATGGAAGTATTTTGCGGTCATTATTCAAACTATTTGCAGTTGCATTTCCTATTTATGGACGCATACATTGTGACATAATTTCAATGAAAATGCAAATCGTTTATTACTGTTTGCGTTTCCATTTGAAATTTGGCAGACAATGTACGTTCGTGTAAATGAAAATGCAAAGTTTATTTGCAATTGCATTTCCCGTGTGTTACGCTTTATGACCCTGTCATATTGAAATAACTACACATGTACATTTCCTGAAGGAAATGTGAGTGGTGCTTGCCGTGGTAAAACTCGACATTGGGCAGTCGCTGCCATGATGCAAGTGACTGCAAGAGAGCCAGACCATAAATCTGTATAATGTTCTGGTGCTAAAATATGGTTCATTCAAGCTGTTATACGGTTGCTAGGCGGTTGGCGAGGGTGTTCTGGGTGGTTGCTAGTGTGTTGCTAGACAGTGTCCCAATATTTTTAGTCTTCAGGCCGCATGCACTCAGGTGTGTGTGTGTGTGTGTTTGACAGTTGGAGCCAGGCTCTGAACATTCCCTCAATATAAGTGAATGAGGTTCTTGGCAACTACAGCAAAATGTTGTAAAACAATAATTTTTAAAAAGCAAGTGGCTTTTATTGCTATTTTTTTCTGCAATGTTTATATAACAATTGTTTGTGTAATCACATTTACAAATGTTTATAATTAATAATTATTAATAAAATATATGCAATAAAAAAAAAACAAAATACTGTATCTTAATTCTACAATGTTAGATTAGTGGTTTTCAAAGTGGGGGCCGCGGCCCCCTTGGGTCGCCGGGGGGCCTTAAAAATTTGGTGTCAAATTCTCACTCTGACACACACACACACACAATTCCTAATGTAGTGTAAATATGTAAGATATATAATTATTAAAAAAGGGGGAT
>JAFFST010044844.1:33650-43650 GCA_022414735.1 Noturus placidus | reverse complement strand
CAGCAGGGACAGTGAATAGATAGAAGTGTGTGTGTGTGTGTGTGTGTGTGGTGCTGCTGCAGTAGCAGTGATGAGGAGGAGGAGGATGATGATGATGCTCAAACCGGAAAGCAGCACGAGCAGCAGCTCGTAAATTCAGTGAGCACCGGAGGACAGCGGCAGGCTGCGGGAGTGCGCGGCGCTTGGGTCGGGTCGGGTCGGGTTGGGTGACTCGCGGTTCCGGTTCAGTTCGGACAGATGTCTCAGTCACGAAAACGGAAATGGCTTCCGGATCCAGCTCGAGGATTGCGCGAGGAGGACAGCAAGAAGAAGCGGAAGACTTGGTGCACGGAGCGCGTGTCTGCGCGCGGACCTTCCGCCTCGCCTGGCGCTCCTCTGGGGCGCGTGTAGTGGGCGCGTGCCTGCGGCGGCGGAGCGGCAGCGGCGCGCGTGTAGGAGGCATGCTCGCGGGGTTAGTGCTGCTCCTGCTGCACGGTGCGCTCGCCAACCCCGGTAAGAGAGATGATCACTCTTCTTTCCGTTATTTTACCCCGTACCGGTCACACCTCAGCGCGCGAGGAAGTTGGAACCTTGACGTGTCGGAAAGGAAGAAATAAATAAATGCACCCGGTGATCATTTCATGCACGCCAGCGCGTGCACTTATTTATCGAATGCCGGGGATAATGTGTTATTAATAGCTTAGAACTTAATGACTAATCCCACGTTTTCTCTTTATTCTTTTTTTGCGCATTTCATTTATACCGCATAAAAGCTTCCGTCATCACCATGGCTACAACCCAGCGCCATACAGCCAACTCAGAATTATTGGCACCCTATATATAGTGTGTGTGTATATATATATATATATATATATATATATATATATATATAATAAGCTCTCTTTAATCTTGTATAGGTTTTCTGTAACCTGGAGAAAGGTGTTTACAGAACATTTAGGGAAGGAGTCTCCAGTGCCAGTGCTTTGTTACAGTCCGAGATAAAGCTGTAACTTTAAGACAGAGGACTTTACACTTCGTTCACGTGACAAGCTGCGTTTTATTTGTTTGTTTGTGTGTTAACTTATTAAGAATAAAGAGAGGCTGGTGAGGGTCCGACAGTTTAAAGCTGCTCTAGCGAACTGACTTTCACTAACATGAAGTGTAACTATAAATGGATAACAAATACGGCGTGTCATTCATTAATACAATAAAAATGGCAATTCTTGGCAAATTGCTATGGCATAAAACAAATAACACGTCATATTGTTCTATCTATCTATCTCTGTCTGTCTGTCTGTCTGTCTATCTCTCTATCTCTGTCTGTCTGTCTCTCTGTCTCTCTATCTCTGTCTGTCTGTCTCTCTATCTCTCTATCTCTGTCTGTCTGTCTCTATCTATCTGTCTGTCTGTCTCTCTATCTCTCTATCTCTGTCTGTCTGTCTCTATCCATCTATCTATCTCTGTCTCTCTATCTGTCTGTCTCTGTCTGTCTGTCTCTATCTATCTATCTGTCTGTCTGTCTGTCTGTCTGTCTGTCTCTATCCATCTATCTCTGTCTGTCTGTCTCTGTCTGTCTGTCTGTCTGTCTCTGTCTCTATCTATCTATCTATCTATCTATCTATCTATCTATCTATCTATCTATCTATCTATCTATCTATCTATCTATCCAGCTGTCTGTCTGTCTATCTGTCTGTCTGTCTGTCTCTATCCATCTATCTAACTCTGTCTAGCTGTCTGTCTGTCTATCTGTCTGTCTGTCTCTATCCATCTATCTATCTCTGTCTGTCTGTCTGTCTGTCTCTATCCATCTATCTATCTCTGTCTGTCTGTCTGTCTCTATCCATCTATCTATCTCTGTCTGTCTGTCTGTCTGTCTGTATCCATCTATCTATCTCTATCTGTCTGTCTCTATCTATCTATCTGTCTGTCTGTCTGTCTCTATCTGTCTGTCTGTCTCTATCTATCTGTCTATCTGTCTGTCTATCTATCTATCTATCAACTCTACAAATATTGGCACCCCATCTATTTATCAACTCTACAAGTATCGGCCATCCAACCAACTGACCAGGAAGATCCCACTGAGATATCTCAATGTGTTGCTCCAGGGAGACCTGGTCGAGACGGCAGCACATGGAGTTTCACACAGAGATGATCACTAAAAACATTTATTACGAGTAAAGTCAAGAACAAACCTTACTTTAACACTGTCCGTAAAAGACATTTAAAAGTACTCGGCGTGGCGATTTCTCTAGTTTCACTCCATTTTGTAGATCGTTTCAGGCCCAGGGAGCAAAAAGAACAAACCAAACCCACATGATGTTCATCAGACCAGCCCACCTTCTTCCACTGCTCCATCGTACACTTCTGATGCTCGTGTGCCCACTGTAGGAGATTTCGGTGGTGTACAGGGGGTCAGCAGCTACGCAGCTCCACTCTGATGCTCTGTCTGACCCAGTCGTCTCGCCATCACTGTGTGGGCCTTGTCAAAGTCACCCAGATCCTTACACTTACCCATTTTCCCCCTCTTCCAACACATCATCGTCGAGAACTGACTCTTCACCTGCTTCCTATTAAATATATCCCACCCCTCGACAGGTGCCGCTGTAACGAGATGATCAGTGTTCTCACTTCACCTGTCTGTGGGTTTAATCACCTGGATGATCAGTGTATATGAAACTAGATTGACTTTTTATTACCGTATTTTCCGCACTATAAGGCGCAGCCTCAATTACGGGGTCTATTTCTGTACTTGACCAATACATAAGGCGCACCTTATGTGTTATAATGCGCATACGGTTGTTACGCCAACCAGTCGCACATATTTACAGATTTTGGAACTCAGTCCACACATAAGGCGCACCGGATTATTAGGCGCACGGACGATTTTTGAGAAAATTGAAGGCTTTTAGGTGCGCCTTATAGTGTGGAAAATACTTTATTTTTTTTGGTGCCTATTTTCTTATAGGTGCCAATAATTCTGGACTTTAGGAGGGTAGTATGTGGTTTCGGATGTGTCCTGTATCCAGAGAGACCAGGATTAAGCATGGTATTATCAGTCAGCATGTTGGCGTGTGTTCCTGTACAGGAAGAATCTGCTTGCGTTTAGTGCTGATGTACGCTGTAGTGCTGTGACGTCCGGGATTTATATACCATCAGCATGGATATGAGTTCGATGTGTGTGCTACAGCCGCAGATTAAACCCGTTCACTCTAACCTCTCTCATAATGGAATCCCAAATTCACGTCGGACACGTCGTATCAAGACCTCCGCACCAGACTCCGCCCAGCTGCACAAAAAGATCAACCGCGCACGTTGATGCGAATCAGTTTTGAGAAGTATAGCATTTGAAATAAGGATTCTGGTAAACTCTTAAAGCTCGGCTTACGTCACGCATTAATGACCAGACGTTTGAATTTGCGCTTTATTGTCGAATATTTGAAATGTTTATCGACCGACTTTTTAACGGCTGCCCTTTGAAGTCAATGCCACATGGTTTTGACACTTCAGGTTTACATTTACATTTACATTTATTCATTTAGCAGACGCTTTTATCCAAAGCGACTTACAAATGAGACACACTCACACACCAATGGTAGCAGAGCTGCATGCAAGGTGCTAGCTTGCCATCGGGGGCAACTTAGGGTTCAGTGTCTTGCCCAAGGACACTTCGGCATGGGATCACCCGGGCCGGGATTCCAACCACCAACCCTACGATTAGTGGATTAGTGGACAACCCGCTCTACCGACTGAGACACAGCCGCCCGGTTCTCTGTTCTTTTCTCAGAGCAGGGGAAACGAGTCGAAATCAAATCCTTGGGTTTAGTAATCACACGTACTCTACACGTACAGTGGATAACGTTCAGGCTGGACTGGACCAGAGTATCCCTTTAATCAGCTGCACTCATGTTAATGCTTCTACAACCTGCTAGCACACACTACACCTTTAACCGCGGAGTCGAATCCGGGGTCTGTGCCGTCGCATCTTCGGAAACCCGGGCCGTATTCAGGACACGGTAGAACTGGGTCATGGTGCTGAGAGAGTCAGAAGATGGTCTGATTTTAGAGTGTTTGCTTGGTTCTCAACGTTCTCTTTGTGTTTATATCCAGACTGTGATGATAGAAAGTTCAAAACGAGCACGAAATCATTTGTGCCACTAAGATTTGGATGAACATCATCACGATCCTCTACTTGTTCCACGTGCATGCAGGTCAACATTGTAGTGACTTGTGGACTGTTAGAGAGTTCGGGTGGTCCATAAAGACAGGACGAGTCCATTCAGGAAGAGAAACCGAGCAGGAGCAGATGGTCGCTCGGTTCTCTGTGTGTGTGTCTGCCGGAGTGACGGTTCATCATTTTAATAAATGGGATTGGCCAGTGAAGGCGGGTGACCACTCCGTCTCTCCCTGCTTCATGACTGGACATTTACAACCTGCAGCAGAATCTCTAATGGGATTTTAAGAGAGAAGGGAGAGAGATGTGCATTTTAAAACAATCATGATCCATCTCTTGGCGATAAAATCATTTTTTCCAACAATCCAGATGAAATATTTATGTTACAACTACAGTAGAATCTGTCCTCAATGTCACTGTGACGTGTGTGTGTGTGTGTGTGTGGGTGTGGGTGTGAGAGAGATTTTTAAATGACTCTCAGGTCATTTAAAGTCCCCATGAAATGCAAATTGAATATGAATATGTTCGCCGTAAGTTTATCCAGAAGTTAGTGCGCTCTAAACATTGACAACTCACATTTCCAAGACGTCTGTGTTGATATTTACTACCACTAACACGGATCAACAGTTTTAATGACATCGTTCTGCACTTCAGCGTCTCATCAGACTCTGTCCAATCAAATGCCCTCTAGAATCTGAATTGTCCCGCCCCTGATAGTTTCCTGGCTTTGAGGGAAGCTAAACACTACTGGCTGTTTAAAAACGGCGCGGAGCTACTCGATATGTCCCGGCCTGACTTCCTGTTTCAGTGGAAATCCGTCAACACATCGGCTAATGCTACGCGTTTCAAGGCGCTTCACGAGGACTGTAAGACTGGAGAAAAGCCGCACGAGCGTGAGGTTTTTACTTTAATGTGAGCGAGGGGTCAGAAATGATTTTGCGGCACAAAATTGCACGAGACTGAATTGAATAAGGTGAATATGAACGATGCAGGTACAGCATTCATCCTTAGTACCTGCCTCAACAGGGTCTCTGGTATAATTAGGCTACTAGTTTATTTATATTGAGTAAAATAGAATCGACTGGAGTCATTGTAAAGGAGTTGCAAACGAAAATAACAACCATGTGAGACAAATTTAAAACTGTCCTGCATGCATCTCGTTTCCCCCTCCCAAAACCCCCACCATTTTGGGTTTAAATCCGAATATAGATATTTGTAGCACTAAGCAGATACTGATATTCGCACCCCTACTCTTTCGGAAGGTCGGACGTAAAATCCTCAGTGTTGCCAATTAGAACCCAACAAACCCTTGATAAACCCACAATCCCCTTTCTTTCTAACAGTGTGTGTATTACAAACACCGAATTACTGCTTATTATTTATCTTCCTAAAACCCAGAACCTGCCAGGAGTGCAGCTTTACCTCTTTCTCTCTTGGTACTTGGTACACTTTTAGAAAACATGGTTCATTAAGGGCTCATTAGATCAGAACACCAGTTCAGAACGAGTACAGTAGCTTTAGAGAAGCTTAAATCAGCCATGTGCTGCACACGGCCTCGTACCTTGTTCTCACCAGTACTCCGATGCCAATTCCTCCACCCACCCACCCACACACACACACACACACACACACACACACACACACAGAAGCTGTTTCCTCCGCCATATTGAGAATAAGCACAGATTTAAGTCATGTTGTAGAGCTGATATTTTAACATGACGCCCAGGCGAGCAACCAGACGGTTCAGCGGCGTCCGAGCGCTAAGAGCAGATCTAAAAAAAAAAAAAAAAAAGATCAAGCGGTAGTGTCATTTTCTAAGTAGGTTCTACTTACAGAATAAAGTGTGGCGCAACCGAGATTTCCCCTTTTTACTGTTAAAAACGCCACTGAGGCTCGACTAATATGTCGATATGACCACACAATATCAGTATAATCAATTACACCACGATCGACATTAATCCAGCGATCACTATATCCCAGTGTAAAGAGTTTATTTATTTATTTATTTATCCATCCATCTTCAACCGCTTACTCCTTTATCAGTGTCACGGGGAACCTGGAGTCTATCCCAGGGAGCATCGGGCACAAGGCGGGGTACACCCTGGACAGAGTGCCAGTCCATCACAGGGCACAATCACACACACACTCACACACCCATTCATACACTACGGACACTTTAGACACGCCCATCAGACTACCATGCATGTGTTTGGACTGGGGGAGGAGACCGGAGTACCCGGAGGAAACCCCCGACACACGGGGAGAACATGCAAACTCCGCCCACACATGGCCCCGGTGGGACTCGAACCCCGGACGTGTGAGGCGGACGTGCTAACCACTAAGCCACCGTGCGCCCTTTATTTATTTATTTATTTATTTATTTATTTTAAATTGCATGTACACATTCTGGAATTCAGCTGATTTTGATTCGTTTTGGATTTTAAAAGTTGTAAAAATGAAACGTTTCCAGCGCTCATTTAGTGTCGGATAAATATAATTCTTAAGGGTTTATGTTTCAACACACTTTTTAAATAAATAAATAAATAAAAGGTCATCTTAGCTTTCCTCGGTGAAAATCTCTCGAATAGAGTCGAATCTATCTGGAATGACGTATTATAATGTTCTAATACACCAAATAGAAGATCATTAAACATAGTTCTAGGCACCGCTACTCGGGTGTTTCAGGTATAGTGTGTTTTTATTCTATTGTCGGACCGTTTCGCTTCTTTGTAGAATTAAAATGATTAAAATGATGAGCAGAATGATCCGAGACCGTTTCGAGCTTGAAATGAGTAGAAAAGGTTTGAAATAGGATGAATAATCGTATGTTTGGTTGATTGTAATCTTATAATAGGAAATACTGGATAGATTTGACTTTAATCAAGGTAACTCCAGATTATAATAAAATATAGTCATGAAATATAGTCTATTGTGTCATGTATTGTAGGAATAGATTTTTTTTACATATCGCTCTAATGTCCAGCGCGGCAGTCCTGAAATACACATTATTAATACACAGGTGCCTTCAGGAGGCCAGCATTTGCATGACTTTTGAATTTATTCATGTGTGCATGTATGTATGTGTTGATTTATTTTATAGAGTAATGATAAGGCATGTCGGACAGGTTTTCAGTGTAGGTTCATATTAACTCAGGTGAATATGGGTGGCTGTGTCTCTGTCGGTAGTGTGGGTTGTCCACTAGTCCACTAATCGTAGGGTTGGTGGTTGGAATCCCGGCCCGGGTGATCCCATGCCGAAGTGTCCTTGGGCAAGACACTGAACCCTAAGTTGCCCCCGATGTCAAGCTAGCACCTTGCATGCAGCTCTGCTACCATTGGTGTGTGAGTGTGTCTCATTTGTAAGTCGCTTTGGATAAAAGCGTCTGCTAAATGAATAAATGTAAATAAATGTAAATGAATTATGTATGGTGCAGTTCTACAGTTCATATTTCAGTTCATTTCGAGAGGCTCAATAAAGCTCTGTACAGTTCCTCTCACATGTCTGTTGTCTACGCTGGTGTTAACCTTTTCGAGTGGACTGAAGTGTGAAAGAAACGACTGCTACGCTGGACACACGGTTGATGTAAATCATACCATATTTGTCCTAAGGTTGATATGAAGAGGCTTGAGATGTTCATCTCTGTTTGGGGGAGCGCGTACTCCAGGACGTGGTGGGTGGAGCCTGAGCAGCCTCATCTTTTGAATTTTTTCATTTTAAGGAATCCTATGTATACGTGCACGGTAAAAGACGACACGTTGGAGAATAATAACAGTTTATTTTCCTTTGTAGTATCCGTTTTGAACTTATAATTTTATCATATTTAATTTTTTAATGAACGACAGTCTTTTTTTTTATCCATTTATACTGTAGATACAGCAAATTAGGCCATGTCTCATGTCAAATTAGGTCGCTAGTCTTGCTTTTTATCCCGTTGTCTTGAAGTTGAAAAGAAAAAAACAGCGTGCTATTATTATTATTATTATTATTATTATTATTATTATTATTATTATTATTAATAAGAAATCACAATGCGTAAACTCCTCTGTTCCAAAGATGTCGGAAAAAAAAACCTATGGCTTTACTGCTGACTGTTACACAGCGCTGACACTGGAGACTCCTTCCATTTTTAGGACATGATGAACCCGGTTAATACGTACACTGCTAGAAAATGAGGGTCTTTTGTGGGTTCTTTAAGAATCCATCCATCCATCCATCCTCAAAATCGGGTCGCGGGGGTAGCAGCTCCAGTAAGGAACCCCAAACTTCCTTTTCCTGAGCAACATTAACCAGCTCTGACTGGGGGATCCCGAGGCGTTCTCAGGTCAGTGTGGAAATATAGTCTTTCCACCTAGTCCTGGGTCTTCCCCGAGGTCTCCTCCCAGTTGGATGTGCCTGGAATACCTCCCTAGGGAGGCGCCCAGGGGGCATCCTTACCAGGTGCCCGAACCACCTCAACTGACTCCTTTCAACGCAATAAGGGTCAATCTTTAAGGGTTCATTAGGTAATTAAGGCTTCTTTGCTTCTAAAAAAAAGGAAGACAGGAGTGTACAGACCTAGATTCAGTCACTGTTTTAGCTTTCCTGGACAAAAGGACACAAAGCGTCAGCGCATACTGCAGCATCTGAGCTCGGCCAAGATTGCGTCACGTTCAGTAGGCCCATCTCAGAGGGGTTAGATTGATGAGCTCGGCCTTATTAAACCGATCAGACTTGTTTAAGCTACAGTCAGCTTGATTTCCTGATTCCCAGAGCTTCTTACAGAGTCGCTACGTACTGTATATATGGTAGTGAAAGTGTAGGTTAGCAGGAAGACTTGATGCTTGTACACTGAACTTTGAGATCCAGGCGGCAAAAAACGACATTATTTTCCGGTCTAGTTATCAGAAAATTACTCAAGAGCACAAAATCCAATTGAGCTTTTGATCCGATTATTAAAGGGGTATTTGGTTGCATATAAAAGCACCTATTGAGTTCCATCCATCAATCTTCTATAGCGCTTATCCTTCCTTCTGGGTCACGGGGAACCTGGAGTCTATGCCAGGAAGCATCGGGCCCAAGGCGGGGTACACCCTTCACAGAGTGCCAGTCCATCACAGTGTACAATCACATACACACTCACACACACATTCATACACTACGGACACTTTAGACACGCCCATCAGCCTACCATGCATGTGTTTGGACTGGAGGAGGAAGCCGGAGAACCCGGAGGAAACCCCCGACACACGGGGAGAACATGCAAACTCCACACACACACACAGGGTCACGGTGTGAATCGAACCCCTGACCCTGGAGGTTTGGGGCGAACGTGATAACCACTAAACCACCTATTGAGTTGTACAATTAAAAAAAAGAAAAGTTTTAATGAATTTGCATGTGAGACCCAATTAACTCCTAAACAATTAAGTATCAAGAAGTATAGAGTAGTCCGGGTCTTCAAGTTACTTTTGCATTGTGTTGTATTTATATTAAGCTCGAATCACTGAATGAATTCACTGTGAACAAAGTCATAGAGGCTATCAGACACCCCAGACCAGTCCCATTTCAACATAAGCTCATTTTTAATAGATGATGAGGGTAAAAATTCTCTTCATACAGTGCCTTGCGAAAGTATTCGGCCCCCTTGAACTGTTCGACCTTTTGCCACATTTCAGGCCTCAAACATAAAGATATAAAACTGTAATTTTTTGTGAAGAATCAACAACAGGTGGGACACAATCATGAAGTGGAACCAAATTTATTGGATATTTCAAACTTTTTCAACAAATAAAAAACTGAAAAATTGGGCGTGCAAAATTATTCAGCCCCTTTACTTTCAGTGCAGCAAACTCTCTCCGGAAGTTCAGTGA
>JAFFST010044844.1:12359-32629 GCA_022414735.1 Noturus placidus | reverse complement strand
CAAAAAATTACAGTTTTATATCTTTATGTTTGAGGCCTGAAACGTGGCAAAAGGTTGAACAGTTCAAGGGGGCCGAATACTTTCACAAGGCACTGTATATCAGTTTATCTCCAACTGAGCAGGATTGTTAAGAAAAACAAGAGGGACATTTTGACAGAAGATGTGTGCAGAAAGATGGAAGTAGGAATTTGAGATATGTTGGGCTGCACGTGAGATGCTGCAGGGTGTAAGTATACACTCCAGGGAGATGGAAAGTGTGCCAGTTCCCGACGAGGCATATAATGGGACACCATGACCTTCACTGTTTCTAGTAAGTCGTTGTGATAAACTCAGGTGTGAAACTGCAGTGTAACATCACACCTCAGTCCCTCCTGTCCTGTTCTCCTCACACCTCCGTCCCTCAGACTGAATCCCTGTGAGCCAGAAGACTGCATTTATACAGTATAACTTGAGTTCCTGTTTCCACACAGCACTGTTTTGATTTAGTTGACCATGATCTCTACCCTCGCACCGCTGGGGTTTGGGGGTTTGAATCCTGCCTCCACCCTGTGTGTGTGTGTGTGTGTGTGTGTGTGTGTGGAGTTTGCATGCTTTCCTCATGATTCGGGAGTTTCCTCCAGGTACTCCGGTTTCCTCCCTCAGTCCAAAGACGTGTTGTAGGCTAGCATTTCCAAATTGTCCGTAGTGTGTGAACGTATGTGCGATTGCGCCCTATGGTGGGGTGACCCCACAGTCAGGGTGTCCCCCACTTTGTTCCCTGGGATAGGCTCCAGGTTCCCCCGCGATCCTGTGTAGGATAAGCTGGATGGATGGATGGTATTGACCATGTAAATTCAATCTATACAACAAAAATAAGTTTTTTTGATGTAATAAATGTGTTCACCACACATCTTTCATTTAGCCAGCACACATCAGAGAAGGACAAAGACCTCGGCTGTTGAAGAATACTCTTACTTTTGAGAATTTAACAATAACCTATTGGTGGCTAGTTTTAGAAATGTGCCTCAGTGCTTTTCTGTTTATTTATAGTTGTCATTAAAAAAAAAAGAAATATTTCTTCTGTTCTCTATAAATGAATGTCTGTGGCTGTGGTGTAAAGGGTATTGTGCAGCAAAGCCTTGACAAAGTACAAGTATGGACTCTGAAAAGATTCTCATTGTTGTAATGGCTAATGGTCGTCATTTCAATCCCCCACCCACTCCTTGAAACTACAAAATATTACACCAGTTCTGCTCAGAGTGCTTTAACGCCTTTTTAAAATAATTGTGCTTTGAGTTCTTTGTATTGTTCAGCATAGCTATAATTCTGACGGCTTTCTCCATAAAGAAACTTCTAGAATAGATGACAGGAAAATTATACCTTCTAGCCGCTATAGGATTTGTACTAAAGTTCTGCATTGTAAAGATGAAAGACTCCCAATATAACCATCCAAATTTCTTCTCCTACAGATGAAGCAAGTTACGAGGCGTCTGGATCATTGGCATCATCTCTGGACCAAGCAACCCTGTCCACCTCTTCTCTTCGGTCATCTGGTTTGCTTATGATTGATGAGGATCCCGTCTCGGCTATCCATTCTGATCCTGCAAGTCGACAAAGGGACATGAGAGAGACGTCTATATCAGACAGAACTGCTGCGAAACCACAGATCACTCTTCATTCAGGCTCCACTCTGGAGAGTCCCATTAAGGACGCCAACCAAACTGACCATTCACCTGCAGAAGGTTCTCTTCAGAGAGCAGAGCCATCTTTTATGATCCCATCCTCTGCTGTGATGCACATTAGAAACCAGTCTTCTGCTTCAGGTTTGGTGTTCAGCCCACAATCAATGACCAGTTTTGTCCAATCTCAACCACCATCTCGTACTGAACCTCCAGTTGCCACTGATATTATGTCATCATCATTAGCAACAGCACCGTTTTCAATGTTACCTTCGCCAACACTACCATCATCGTTCTCATCAACAGTGTCGCCAGTGTTAAAATCCTTATTATTACCGTCGATATCATCTTCAGATTCAACCTCATTATGGTCACCATTGAAAGAATCAAAACCCACATATAACCAACCTTACACGTCTAGCTCTGTTCCAATATCAACTAGCCCAGCTATTGGTTCTTACACACCGTACTCAGATAAACCACTTTCACTTAAGAAAAGCTCAAACACCCCAGTAGAGTATGATACATACATGCCATTTAACAAGCCATTAACGAGGAGCCCAGTGTCCAAGACATCCTCCAAACTAAAGCCTAATCCATCAGTATCCACGGTTACACACCTCTCAGGACAACCATCACAAGAACCGACTTCGCTATCTCATAAGCCAAGTGGATTTCTTGTCTGGAGAACCACTAGCCAGTCAGCGGCAGCTTTTGAGCAGTTTAACCACACCAAGGCAGATTCAAGTGCGGCATTATCTTTAAATGAAAGGGAAATCGTACCTTCAAATTCTTTCATAACCCCTCATTTGATGGTTTCTCCAACAGGTTTCTCTGAAATAAATAAGAACTTTACATCTCCAGGGTACAAATCATTTCTAAGAAGAACAACTAAGCAAATTCCAGCTGGTTACCTGAATTGGGAAGAACCGTACTCTAATGACAACAACAAATCTCTGGTGTTATATAGAACATATCTGACCACACAGGTTCCATGGCAAGCCAAAAATAAATCACCTAGAGCTACGTCTCTAAACACTCTTTTGGATACTGACAGGACAACCGTGGAGTCTCGAATTATTGCACCGGTCTCTTTTTCTAGAATCCATTTGTCTGGTCCAACTTATAAGCCAACACCAGTGAGCTTTCTACAGAATCTGGTCTCCTTCTCAGAATATACAAAGCCTGAAAAGGCATTATCAATGCTAACAGTTTCTGTATTCACTGAGAACAGGCCGAGTACAAGACTTCTGGAAACTAGCACGAACAGAACTCTAAAAACCCATGGGATTGAACAGATTGCAGAAGGTTTGAGGGATGTCCCATCAACTAACATCCCATCAATACCACTCAGGGCTCACAGAATTGACACCGTCTCTTCTGAGACTACAGCAAGAGCAGTGACCTTGTCGAAACCTTTAATACCTGCCATCATCTCCAGCTTTACAGCAAAACAGGTGGCTGATCATCTGTCAAGTAACAAGACACCGATCTTGTTGGACAGAAAGTCTTTAACCTCTCAAAATGGTATAAGTTCCAATTTTGTAACTACGTCGGGTCCTGAAAGACATATCCAAAAAAAATTCACCCTAATGCACTTGATGGAATCTGAAAACCCTTTCAGTAATAACTTCACTTATCAAGAAAAACTCCTTTCAGACATTGCTTCAACTTCGCAGACACCGATGGAGACGAGGTCTTCCTTCATATCAAAGTTCTTGGGTTTAACTCGTAGCAAGAGGTCCTCTGATATGTCTTTATCTCCCACACCTTCATTACTACTTCATAATATGATGCAAATGACTAGAGATGATGTTGAGAAGTCAGATCTTCAGACATCTTCAGACAGAGGAATGCCGTCTACACCTGGAATATTCTCCAAAAATGCTTTATTTGTCTCAGCTCAAAGAAAGGTATCAAAAGACACATTTGTTGATGAAACATCTATTGTATCATCAAAACAAACATCTCTGCCTAGTATAGGTGCCCAGGGCATGAACATTACACCCGTAAGACCGAATGGCAACTCTGCTGGGACAGCGAGATCAATGAATAATGAGTTCTATACCACTTTGGCGTTAAAGGCTAGCTTAGAAGCAAGGAAATCAAATCCAGCAGTGTCTAGAGGTTTTAGTTACATAAAACATCCACTGCATCAGGTACTTATAATTAAAAATGGACAGTCCTTTTCTTCAGCAAGCAATGCAACACTTTCCTTGCATATGGTATTAAACACAACATCATCAAATGAATCGGTGTTACCGGCTAGATTTCCAGCATCAGGGATAAACCTTTTGTCAGACAGAACAGCATCTGTGTCTTCACCCACCATGAGTATATTAGGTGTTCACACATCAGGAAGAGAAAGTGATTTACCTCCAGGCATAATGGAATTGTCACCAGCATCATTACCAACAGAATTATCAGCATCCACACCTTCAACATTATCACAAGCATCATTGACCTCAGCATCATCACTATTAGAATTATCTGCAACACCATCACCTCCAGATTTATCACCAGTACTCCCATCATCAGAATTATCGTTAGAATTATCATTAGCATCACTATCAGAATTGTCACCAGTATTATTGTCCACAAATTTATCAACAGCTTCATTATTATCAGAATTATCACCAGCAACATTACTAAAAGAATCTGACTTATCACCAGTATTATCACCATCAGAAATAACACCAGCATCCTCATTATCATCATCAGTGGCATCACCATTAGTTTCATTACCACCACCATCAGAATTATCATCTGCACCATCACCATCAGAATTATCAGCAGTATCATCAGGTCTATTGCCTGTATCATTATCACAGTCACTATTATCTTTGGCATCATCACCATTAAAATTACCAACAGCATCACCATCAGAATTATCACCAGTATCACCACCTTCAGAGTTATCACCAGTATCATCACCATCAGAATTATCATTAGTATCATCAACATCAGAATTACCAACATCACCATCAGAATTATCACCAGTATCATCACCATCAGAATTATCAGCAGTATCATCACCATCAGAGTTATCACCAGTATCATCACCATTAGAATTACCAACAGCATCACCATCAGAATTATCACCGGTATCACTACTGTCAGAATTATCACCAGTATCATCACCATCAGAGTTATCACCAGTATCATCACCATTAGAATTACCAACAGCATCACCATCAGAATTATCACCGGTATCAATACTGTCAGAATTATCACCAGTATCATCACCATCAGAGTTATCACCGGTATCATCACCCTCAGAATTATCACCGGTATCATCACCATCAGAATTATCACCAGTATCATTACTGTCAGAATTATCACCAGTATCACCACCATCAGAGTTATCACCAGTATCATCACCATTAGAACTACCAACAGCATCACCATCAGAATTATCACCGATATCATTCCTGTCAGAATTATCACCGGTATCATTACTGTCAGAATTATCACCAGTATCATCACCATCAGAGTTATCACCAGTATCATCACCATCAGAATTATCACCTGTATCATTACTGTCAGAATTATCACCAGTATCATCACCATCAGAGTTATCAGCAGTATCACCATCAGAATTATCACCGGTATCATCACCATCAGAATTATCAGCAGTATCATCACCATTAGAGTTATCAGCAGTATCACCATCAGAATTATCACCGGTATCATTACTGTCAGAAATATCACCAGTATCATCACCATCAGAGTTATCAGCAGTATCATCACCATTAGAATTACCAACAGCATCACCATCAGAATTATCACCGGTATCACTACTGTCAGAATTATCACCGGTATCATCACCACCAGAGTTATCAGCAGTATCATCACCTTCAGAGTTATCAGCAGTATCATCACCATTAGAATTACCAACAGCATCACCATCAGAATTATCACCGGTATCATTACTGTCAGAATTATCACCGGTATCACCACCAGAGTTATCAGCAGTATCATCACCATCAGAATTACCAACGTATCATCACCATCAGAATTATCACCGGTATCATTACTGTCAGAATTATCACCGGTATCATTACTGTCAGAGTTATCAGCAGTATCATCACCTTCAGAGTTATCACCAGTATCATCACCATTAGAATTACCAACAGCATCAACATCAGAATTATCACCTGTATCATTACTGTCAGAATTATCACCAGTATCATCACCATCAGAGTTATCAGCAGATATCACTATCAGAATTATCACCGGTATCATTACTGTCAGAAATATCACCAGTATCATCACCATCAGAGTTATCAGCAGTATCATCACCTTCAGAGTTATCACCGGTATCATCACCATCAGAGTTATCAGCAGCATCACCATCAGAATTATCACCGGTATCATTACTGTCAGAATTATCACCAGTATCATCACCTTCAGAGTTATCACCAGTATCATCACCATTAGAATTACCAACAGCATCACCATCAGAATTATCACCGGTATCACTACTGTCAGAATTATCACCGGTATCATCACCACCAGAGTTATCAGCAGTATCATCACCTTCAGAGTTATCAGCAGTATCATCACCATCAGAATTATCACCGGTATCATTACTGTCAGAATTATCACCAGTATCATCACCATCAGAGTTATCAGCAGTATCACTATCAGAATTATCACCGGTATCATTACTCTCAGAATTATCACCAGTATCATCACCATTACAATTACCAACAGCATCACCATCAGAATTATCACCGATATCATTACTGCCAGAGTTATCACCAGTATCATCACCATCAGAGTTATCAGCAGTATCATCACCATCAGCATTATCACCAGTATCGTCAAAGTCAGAATTATCAACAGCATCACTACTGTCAGAATTATCACCGGTATCATCACCATCAGAATTATCACCGGTATCATCACCATCAGAATTATCACCGGTATCATCACCATCAGAATTATCACCGGTATCATTACTGTCAGAAATATCACCAGTATCATCAAAGTCAGAGTTATCATCAGTATCATCACCTTCAGAGTTGTCACCAGTATCATCACCATCAGAGTTATCACCAGTATCATCACCATCAGAATTATCAGCAGTATCATCACCATCAGAATTATCATTGGTATCATCAACGTCAGAATTATCACCAGTATCATCACCATTAGAATTACCAACAGCATCACCATCAGAATTATCACCGGTATCAACCATCAGAATTATCACCAGTATCATCACCATCAGAATTATCATCAGTATCATCACCATCAGAATTATCATTGGTATCATCAACATCAGAATTATTACCGGTATCATCACCATCAGAATTATCATCGGTATCATCACCATCAGAATTATCACCAGTATCATCACCTTTAGATTTATCACCAGTATCATCACCACAAGAATTATTACCATCAGAAATATCACTATCAGAAATATCATTAGAACTATCATCACTACCAGCAGCAGCATTATCACGAACGCCATCACCACCAGAATTATTACCAACATCATCATCAGAAATATCACGGGCGTCATCACCGTCAGAATTATCACCATTATTATATTTGACATCATCGCCATCAGAATTATCAACATTATCATCATCATTATTGTCTCTGACATCACCATCAGAATTATCACCAGTATCATTATTATCTTTGACATCATCACCATCAGATTTATCACCAGCATCATCATCGTCGGAATTATCACCAGTATCATCACCATTAGAATTATCAACAGCGTCACCATCAGATTTATCACCAGTATCATCGCCACAAGAATTATTACCATCAGAAATATCACTATCAGAAATATCATTAGAACTATCCTCACTACCAGCAGCAGCATTATCACGAATACCATCACCACCAGAATTATTACCAACGTCACCACAAGAAGCATCAACATCACCATCAGAAATATCACCTGCATCATCACCGTCAGAATTATCACTAGTATCATCGCCACAAGAAGTGTCAACATCATCACAATCGGAAATATCACCATTAGAATTTTCACAACCACCAGAATTATCACCAGCATCATCAGAATTATTACTAACAGAATCATCACCAGCATCATCAGCAGCAGCAGCATCACAAGCACCATCACCACCAGAAGTATCACCATCATCAGAGTCAGAATTATCGCCATCAGGAATATCACTTTTAGAATTATCACCCCCACAACCAGCATCATCACTAGCATCATCATCAGAATTATTACCAACAGAATTATCACCTACATCATCATCATCAGAAGTATCAACAATGGAATTATCACCTTCAGAATCATCATCATCATCAGAATTAACACCAGGATTATCACCATCTCCAACATCATCACCACCACAATTATCGCCATTATCACAATTACCTTCAGAATTATTACCCACATCATCAGCATCGGAATCATCACCAGCTTCTTTAGCATCAGGAGTATTACCAGCATCACCACCATCAGAATTATCATCATCATCACAGTTATTACTCTCTTATTATGATTCTGTGTTAACAAAACAACTGACACCATTAATGTCGTCTGTATCACCATCAAAAATTATACTTACTTCATCGCCCTCGTTATCACCATCAGCATTCTCACCATTAACATCACCAGCAACATCATCTTATTATGATTTTTTGTTAACAAAGCAATTTAGATCTCGATCACCATCAAAAATGTCTTCATTGTCCTCAGCTTTATCTCCATTAGTAGTATCTTCATCACCATCATCAGCATCTCATTATGATTTTGCATTAACACAACATTCATCATTACCATCAGTAATAACATCTGAATCACCATCACTGTCTTTATCATTCTCATTAAAATCATCATTAATGTCATCATCATCTGAACCATTGTCATATCAACAAACAACATCATCAACAAACAAACAACCAATCAAATCCGTGTCACCATCAAAATCATTCTCATCGTCATCAAAGCCTTCACTGTTGTTCTCTCAGATCTCTGCCCTTATCCCATCACACCTTTCACAGGAAGTGAGTGAACCTCATCTTGTTGTTACAGAGAAGTCTACGCTGGACCAGAGGATATCCGGGGTTCCGTCCTCTGTCCTTACATCTCGAGAGTCCAGGCTTCAAGCAAAAGGAAATGACTCTGGTTTACCTCCATTCCAAATGATAAGTCCTACATTACCCAACAAAAATTTAAACACCTCAGTCCATTCAGAACCACTTACCCAGGAACTCCCAGCTAGCAATTTCCCTCAACTCACCACCATTATCACCACAACAGCCTCCACAACGACAGCCACATCGACACAACCAACCAGCACAACTCCGTTAACCAGCACCACAGAAACTAGCACTTCTGCAACAACCACAACTACGGCAAAGCCTCCCAGAACTATAGCACCTACTGTGCCCCTTAAATTGCCCCCCACCACCCAGCGTTTCAGGACCAGTCCACCTAGAACCACCACCACCACCACTCAAAGTTCTCCACTCAGCTGCAACATAACCAACAAGATGTGGGTTAAAACAGGTGAGAACCCTTATGTTCCTTTCAATTCCTGGATGGATGATGACTCTCTGTAGGTCTGATGGCTTGTGGGTCGCACTTATAAGCCACGTATAAGCATTGGCACTCCAATTTATTCTTTATGTCTTTGACCTTCTCCGGCAGTTCTGTCCGTCCACATCCGGAGGAACCGACTGGACAATATTTTGAAACCGAACCTTCCGAAAGGCCTGACTTTGGCACTGACGAAGGCTCTGAATGACAGTGGTGTCCGTGCACAGGTCAGTTTGGTCGTGCTCATTTGAAAGTCTTTTTCCTTTTGACGTTTGTCTGCGTAGACATTAGACATCATTTCAATAGTTAAAAATTATTGGCACCCTCAATGTTAATAATTGTTGAAGCCCTTGATGCTTCCAATTGCTGTAAAATGTCTTTTAATGATGGTCTGAGTTGTCTTCAATGGTATTTTTTTGCCAGTTTATGTATTATGTATCTATTCCTGGTCTTGTACTTCTCAATGAACATCCATTCCTGTTTTTGTGTTTCGTTCATTTAACACGTGCTTCCTCTTATTTATACCCTCAGAAACCCTTTCTGCACATTTTCATAAAGGGCACCAATACTTCTGGAGTTTACCAAAAATGTTAACCCAGTAGTAACACTAGATGGAAGACTCCATGACCGCAAATGAGCCCTGTTGATGTTCCTGAATTCCCTGAAAGGAAATGCAGTCCTCTAATCCCCTAATGATCTTTGTGAATCGAGGGACGTGTGAGCGAGTTTCGACTCCGAGCCTCACTGAAACACAATCCCTCAATATCACCTTCATGAGGTGCTGATTGCTGACTCAGGCAAACGGCCAGGTCACATCCTGAGCAACAAAACTCAATTGTAGAAGAAATCTTGCAGTATCCAAACCCCACCCCAACACACACACTCTCACACACTTACACACAGACTTACTGTGTGCTGAGCTGTGAGGCCATCTGTCATTTTGTCATTCAGAGAGCCGACCCGGTTCTTATCTAGGAGAATGCTTTTCAAGTAAATTGAAATTTCTCTTATAACAATAGGGCTGTTACGGTTTTACAGTTCGTCCCTGTGTATGACCAGACAACGACCTCGAACTCGAGCTTTTCTAAATGAAAATGCATTCCCATTTATTGATGTTTTTACTCCAACAGTTCGTATCCTTTTGTATCCGGCTGTGACTCTACAAAAATATTCACAACCCCTTCCCTCTGGACTTGTTCCAAATCACACTACAGCCTCAATTTCTCGATGTACTGAAAATCCTTTGGGTGTGTTTAATCGGCTACGGTTGAAAATATTCTACATTGCTATCTCCGGGGTGACTGATCTGATTTTTCAAAAAACACACGTGAACATGGCAATGTCGACCAGAACTTAACGAAGCATTGTTACATTTTTGGCTAAGCAGCGCTACACACTGCCATGCTAGTTAGATCTCCGCGTGCTGCCTTTCCTCGTAGCCATGCTCTTTTATTTTTAGCATATAACAACAACGTGATTAAAAACTGGCCGTGTAAGACGTTTACTGGAAAACTGGCTCTCATATAAACAACTTTCTAAGAAAGAAGAACAGTTAGTCAGAACGTTTTTATGTTGAAAGATACAAAATTTACATTTGCATTTATCAGACGCTTTTATCCAAAGCGACTTACAAATGAGACACACTCACACACCAATGGGAGCAGAGCTGCATGCAAGGTGCTAGCTTGCCATCGGGGGCAACTTAGGGTTCAGTGTCTTGCCCAAGGACACTTCGGCATGGGATCACCCGGGCCGGGATTCCAACCACCAACCCTACGATTAGTGGATTAGTGGACAACCCGCTCTACCGACTGAGCCACAGCCGCCCAGACGTCCATACTAGATAACAATAATACTTTCATTTCATGATATTTTTAGACTAGGTTACTATAGCGTCAAATTTTCACACCTTAAAACTCCTAGTTAGTAAGAGCTGACAGCTCGCATCCTTGTAATCGTCCTTCTTTTTTTCCACATTTATTATTTTCTGTCTGAGAAACAACACTCTACCTTATGAAGGATCTGTTCTGTGTTGTCCAACATATCATTTCCGTGCTTCATTTCCTCCTCGCATGGCTGATTCTTCACTTCTACATGTGTATCTTTATTTATTTTTTTTTTTGCGATTGACTGATGCACTGATGCTTCACTCCTACAGATTGAAAGTCTGTCCATGGTGCCCAATGTGACCGTGGGTTATTACGTAACCCGTGGCGATATGGTCTACACTACGTCCGTCATAGTGGAAGCTCTGGGCTCATACGGCATGGACAGGCTGATGGCGGATATCCGGCAGTTTGTGCCCATGGTGCAGGCGGTACCAGTCCCAGCAGCCCCCTGGAGGCCTACTCCTGCTATTTCACTCATGCTGAAGACAGGTCAGAGGCGCAGACTGGCTCGGAGAGCTGGCGCCTGCTATGAGCTTGATTTACGTCCAATAACAGATACATTCAGCCAGGAACCAGAGGATGAGCTAATCTAATAATGTTCTATAGAGCAGGAGGGATTTTTGTCTGAATTAGGCGTGTGCTGATGAATTTTTATGTCACTTGTCTCATAATCATGATATGATATTAAAGTGTTCTTGCTCTCTGTCAACTGAGAAGAGATGTTGGCCGGCATCTCGTTCGGGATTTCTATCATGCGTCATCACTTCTAGCACGCTGTGCATGTTTACACACACACACACACACACACACACACACCTGTTTGCTAGCTTTCAGCTTCAAGTCATAAAACATAAACAGGGTTAGTTCTTATGTTAAAAAGCACGTATTAGCGTGTTAGCAGTATTAAAATACCCCAGCATGCCAGGAAGTTGGGGTCAGAGTGCAGGGTCAGCCATGATACGGCGCCCCCTGGAGCAGAGTGGGTTAAGGGCCTTGCTCAAGGGCCCAACAGGGGCAGCTTGAACGTGCTGGGGCTTGAACCCCCGATCTTCTGATCAGTAACCCAGAACGTGAAGAAGCGTAAATTCCTCTGTCCTGAAGATGTCACTGATGATATTTTTTTTTAAACAATGAAATGTTACTATAGAAACGAGGACGTATTAGAATGAGCACATTAATAAAAGCCTGCAGCTGCTCTTATAGAAAAATAATCAACACGTTCTGACCAATCAGAATCCAGAATTGAATAGTGTCGGGTTCAGAGTGTCACCTTCTGTGGGTCGTCCCCAGTTTAACCTTCATTTGGTGACCTACATCAGTTCGTAATCATCATGTGACTCTGAGTCAGACTCGGCCTGGAAAAGCCTTATTTTATGAAGGTTTATCAGACATTATGAAGCACTTCTGCTGGAATCACGTGTCGTTAAGAACAAGTGGGACTGAAAATGTTAACCATGAGACCACATTTTCCATGATAATGTGCCTGAGATAATATAATGGCTGTTAAACATATGCTAGTGTTAATTTTTTGTGTTTATATACGTGTAGTAACGTCTGGATTGAGTGTGTGTATGTAACTGTGTGTATGTGTGTTAACCAGTTTTGAGATTTGTAGGACCAGGAGATGATCTGAGGTCCTGCAGGTTTGCTCAGCTGATGGAGGAGAGACTGGAGAACGCTTTTGCTGAAGCTGAGGCCAAGGTTCTGAACTCCTACAGCACACTCAGCGTGCAGGTCTGATCTCTCTCTCTCTCTCTCTCTCTCTCTCTCTCTCTCTCACACACACACACACTCAAAAAAACCTCTAATTATTCTACTGTAGCAATAAAGTTTTATTTTAACTTGTACCACGGTGCTGTTGAATTCTGGATTCTGATTGGTCAGAACTCTGGTTCTATGAGGGTTCTTTGTGTAGTTTGTATTGCGTTCTTAAAAGGTTCTAGTTTGGACCCCTCTCTGTTGTAGGAGTAGGGTTCTGTAGAACCTTTAAGAGTTTCCTAAGAGGGACAACTGAAGACCACTTAGACTAAATGTGACCCTTTTTTTTCTAAGTCTATAAGGACAGTGTCACTTGTTTGATCATCTACTTTACTTGTGTCTCATTTCCACCTCTCTCTCTATTTGTCTTTCTAATTTCTGGTGCTGTTTAATCTCTCAGATCCTGAGCGTGTCTCAGTCGGCCGGTTCTCCAGCAGTGTCTCTGATATACGTGGTACGCAACCGAACCGAGACCCTGAACGGTACTGTTGCCAGTAACCTGCTGAGCCGCCTGACTGCTGAGCTTGTGGGCTACTTCCTGTTTTACCCTCCACTCATCACTGCAGAGCGTAAGAGTTAATAACGCACACAAATAAAAACAAAACCCACAGCTTGTCATGTTACCGAGAAAGGGCAAAGCGCTGACACCGGAGACTCCTTCCATAAATGTTACATCATGCACAATATTTACTAGGCCATTCTTCTCAATACTTACTTCTCAATACTTTCTGATGCGATCATATTCACACATTTCTGTACATAAGAAGTCTGGAGGAATTACAGCATCCAGTACGGCATGTTGGGTTATTTTTAGAAAGCCTAGCATGGTTCTTGTTTCTTCAGAAGGTCAGGAGGAAGCCATCTGACGTCTCATCTGAAACAGAACAAAATAACTGTTGTGTGGTTAGAGGCAGATTGTGTGACTTCTGCGTGCTTTGGCGTAGCTATCAGGCCTACATTTTTCACTCAGTCTGTACGTAATGCAGCTTTCTCTCTGCTACATGATCGGTATGATTGCTGCTTATCTCCGTTTCACTTCTTACCCTTTTATTTTTGGCTCTCGGACTGGGGATAAATCTGAAATGGTATTTGAAGCAGAAAGGTTATGCAGTCTATTGAATAGACAGAGTCAGGGCTTCTGGAACAGTAGAGTAGAAGGATGAGACATGAGGAGAGGTCAAAAGCTGCTTAAGAAGACTACTAGAGATACAGGAAGTGAGGTAATGTCTCAAAGATGTGCTTTGAAATCTATCACACAGCGAGGTAGCCATATGGAAAAGTTCCTCATGTCCACGGTTAAATATGGAGGTGGATCTTTAATGTTTTGGGGATGTTTTTCTGCCAGAGGACCTGGACATTTTGTTAGGATGCATGGCGTCATGGACATCAATGAAAACCTGACTGTCTCTGACAGAACGCTTCAAATGGGCCGTGGTTGGATCTTCCAGCAGGACAATGATCCAAAACATCATCAACATCAACACAGAAATGGTTTACTGACCACAACATCAAGATCCTGTCCTGACCATCCCAGTCCCCTGACCCGAACCCCATAGAAAACCTGTGGAGTGAACTGAAGAGGAGAGTCCACCAGCGTGGACCTCGAAATGTGAAGGATCTGGAGAGGTTCTGTATGGAGGAACGCTCTCAGATCCCTCACCATGTATTCTCCGAACTCATCAGGCGTTATAGGAGAAGACTCAGAGCTGTTATCTTGGCAAAGCGAGCTAGCACAAAGTATTGACTAAAAGGGTGCCAATAATTGCTGCACACCTATATTTAACAAAGATTTTTTTTTTGTTAGTAAACCTGTGTTGTGTTTGCAATTGTTTGATCTCCATGAGAGCAGAGTATTTTCGTGATTATTTATTTATTTATTTATGTATTTATTTATTTTAAACAAAAGATCAAAAGGTTAAACAGTAAAGACAATTTTTCAGCCTTCTTTGCTCATATTTACCAAGGGTGCCAATATTAAGGGATGGCACTGTAGATGAGATAAAAGCAGTGTGGTGGGCATGGGGCATACACTTGGCATGCACAGGAACTGAAGGCTTTATCCTGCCCTTCCTGGCACACGGGAAAGGTCAATCACTAAATCTAATTAAGAGAGAAAATAATTAACAATGGGGGAGTGTCATTGCAGGTGTGTGTGTGTGTGTGTGTGTGTGTGTGTGTGTGTGTGTGTGTGTGTGTGTGTGTGTTTGAGGGTGGAGCATTATAGACCCCCTCTGGCAGATGGGAGGGAATTACATACACTTTCCTGCTTGAGAACACATGCTCTTGTTTCTTTGGTTCTGGTCCTAGAGGCTTCAAAAAGCTTCACTAATCTCATTAAAAAGAACCGCACCAGTGAAATGACTGAAAAATGAAATTTTGAGGTATATTTTTTTTAATTGATTGGACTTGCTTTCTTTGATCCATCGGCTTGAACTCATCAGCTAATTAGCAAAGAGCCTCCAGGGGCTACATTTAGCGCATTACAGAACGACTGACACCTCCATTGAAAGTGCTGGAAAAGCCCAATTTGCCCATCTGCTGCACGATCTCAAGAGCCGTATTAATTTGGTCTCTAAGTCTCTCAAGCCTCAAGCCTTTCTCTTTAGCGCTGAGAAAGGACAAATGTTCTTTCAAAAACTCATAATTGGCTAGTACCAATCTAATCGAGCCCACTGCGAACTTTTTTCGCAAACGTATTTAATATGCAAAAAAGCTGCATGCTCTTGATTTCTTTTTTTCTGTCACAGAAGAAATAGGCCAAACCCTGGTTCTGATTTCACGCTCTCTGCGCCAACATGCCCTGAGAGGATGCACCCGGCCAAAGCTATTCATCGTTCTACTGATATGTAACCGAGTCAAAGTTTCATTAGGAAAATGCTGCGAGGCTTCACTACACCAGTACTGCTGGCCTGCTCGATGAAATATTCAAAAAAAGTCTCTGAACTGAGGATCAAAGCACTTCACTTTCATATCCTGTATCTCTCTCTGTCCTCTCTTCTAGCTTTGGAGTACCACAACCTCAACACCTCGGCATCTACCAAGGATTTCTGGGTAATCACGGGTAAGGATGTTGGATAAGAACAATCAATCAGGAAACGTTCATACTGACTAAGTTCGACCAATCAGGAAACGTTCCTACATTGTTGTGTATGTTGATATATGATATATGTTGTATACCAAGTCATCAAGCTACTTTTGGTTCACACTAAAGCTGCTGAGAGTCGATCACATAAAGAGTTGGTTCCAGGAATTGTACCTGGAACTGAAAACGAAGAGTCAACATCAAAGGTTGGATTAACACTAGTGCAGTAAGTGAATAACTAGAAGTTCTGTCTTTCTGTTGCGGTTTGTGTGCAGTGATTCAGGACGTGGAGAACTCGTCTCTGGAGGGTCAGTACCAGAGCTTCGCTAGTCTGATGGAGCTGCGCTTGGCAGAGCTCTTTGTGGTAGCACGTCAGCAGGGTGCTCGCTTTAAACGTGCCACCACAGTGGGCAGTTACACTGTTCAGGTACGTCCGAGTCTGAATCTAAAGGAGTAATGTGACCGTTGGATGTGTATGATGTGGTTGTAGGATGAAGGTACTAGTACTACTGTTGCTTATCTCCCTCACTACCATCCATCAATGTGAAGTGACTCCCATAGGACCACCACTAAGCATGGTATTACTTGCGTGGTTTCCAGTCTTCTTTAAATTAATACCAACATCACAAACACTACTATGACATCTGATCAGTATCTGGTGATCCTGTGGGGGTCCACTTACATGGATAAGGTAGAGATGTGTTTATGCAGAGCAGCAGATGAGCTACAGTAATTGTAGACCTACAAGAAACAAGAAAAGAACTGGGAACTGATGAGTCACAGAGCATTCTCTGCTTTGAGTCCAAATCCAGCAGGTCAAGGATTTCAATAGCTGGGGTCACTGATTAAGGCATCCACAGCCCAGATTCACAGCGGGATCAGTCAGGCTTTTTCTCAAGTGTAGCATGTAGAAGAAACCAAACATATCCATCAAGACCAATATGCATCTCTTCCAAACATTGATCCTGCTACAACTGCTCTATGGATCAGAGATGTGGACGATGCTCATGTCAGACATGAACCAGCTGGGACATGACTATGACAAATTCCTGGGAATCTCCGACAATCTCTAGCAATTACCTTCAAAACGAGACCATCGTATGATCAGATTTGAACAGCAACCCATGATCGTGGAGGAAATCCAGAGACGAAGGTTGTGATGTTTCGATCACTTATGCAGGATGAATACCATTCAGTTACCATACAGACTTCACCAGGGGCAGTACAGCCATCAGCATCAAAGGAGACATGGTTCAGGAATGTTAAAACAACCTAGGGGATTGGAGAATCAACATCAAGCAACCAGGAATTTTGGCCTCGATTGCCAAGCATGAAGAAGTACTGTCTGAAATCCATCACCCAAAACAACATACTGTCTCAGAATCCACCTGCGGCTGTGGCTCAGTCGGTAGAGCGGGTTGTCCACTAATCCACTAATTGTAAGGTTGGTGGTTTGATTCCCGGCCCGGATGACTCCACATACTGAAGTGTCCTTGGGCAAGACACTGAACCCTAAGTTGCTCCCGATGGCAAGTTAGCGCCTTGCATGGCAGCTCTGCTACCATTGGTGTGTGTGTGTGTGTGTGTGTGTGTGTGAATGGGTGAATGAGACACAGTGTAAAGCGCTTTGGATAAAAGTGCTATATAAGTGTGCCATTTACCATTATACCTTGTGAAGACTTTATCTAGAGACCCACAGAATGTAGTTATCACATAAATGTATTGTGTAGTATTCACATTAGGACATCTCTGCTCTGTGCTTTCTGTCTGATCTCAGATGGTTGGCATGAGGCGAGTGGTGGGCCCAAAAAACCCAGCTGAACTCACCTACTATGTGCAGTTGAATGGAATCCCACTCCCTGGTACAGCTGCAGCTAAAGTCCTGAACACTGTGGACTCCCAGACCATGGCTCTGACACTGGGATATTTTGTCCAGCTCCAAGCTGAAGGTTTGTTTACATTTCTGCTCTTATTAAAAGTCAGTTCTGCAGTCCTACGCGCCTTACTGACCAACATCTTCCAGTTCAGGGATTCGACTTTAAAATGAGTGTTTTTACACTTAGCCGCTAATCCATTTTCATGTGTAACTATGCAGGGATTTGTTTGAGCCCCCCACACGCATGCTTGTATTCTGAGGTACTATAAACTACTTCAGTTCTCCACAGGAGGGAGAGAAGGAGGGAGTGCAGAACCTCAGCGAGAAATCAGGGGAGATAAATCTCTTATAACCGTGAAGATTTCTCGCAAGATATAGGATGTGGAATTAGTTCAGAAACATATCACCTCCACTGCCTCAGGCACGCATAAATGCAAGCATTAGCATAAACGCATCAATCAGCTCATACTGGAGTCAGAGATGAGTGTAATCACATTTGAATATTTGCATGTGCACTGCACATGTACATTTGCCCATTTGAGGTCTTCATCAGGACTGGGATTCTGTGAGATGCCCGATTCTTAATTATTAATGCATTCATAAAGAAGAGACAAGATGTCATGCCATGTTTCAAATGCCACTCATTTGTGATTTAATCTAGTTCACCTTGGTGAACGTGACTAATGTGGGGGTAAGGTTAACTGCTACTTGAAGGATAGCACTGAGAGCATAGTATATGCAGGATTGAGTGGAAGTGGGTGGGAACCAGAGGACCTATGGGCATTGGTGGGGACTAGTCAGAGTTCATGTGGAAGTGGGAGGGTGCAGTGTTTTCAGGATCAGGGGTGTGAGCAGGAAGTATCTAAGGAATGGTGAGAAGGAGCATCTGCAATAGTTTGAGGGAGTGTTCAGAGAATTTGTGGACTGGGAATGGGTTTATGCAAGACCAGAGACGAGGTGTGAGTGTTCAAAGCATGTGTGGAAGGTTTGGTGGAGTGGGTGGTGGGTGTGGTAGAGTTTCTACACGAGCAGACGGGAGGGGTATCCGTGGGATGGGGAAAGATTAGTCAAAGTATACCAGGTAAGGTGAAATCAGTGTATAATCAAGAGTAAATGAGTGGATAGAGTGGGTGCAGAGAGGAACAGGTGGGTGTGGTCAGAGTGTCTGTAGTAGCAGGTGGGTGTGGTCAGAGTGTCTGTGGTAGTTGGTGGGTGTGGTCAGAGTGTCTGTAGTAGCAGGTAGGTGTGGTCAGAGTGTCTGTAGTAGCAGGTAGGTGTGGTCAGAGTGTCTGTAGTAGCAGGTGGGTGTGGTCAGAGTGTCTGTAGTAGGAAGTGGGCATGCTCTTAGTACATACAAATGAAATCAGAATTTGAAGTGGGTGTGGTCATTGTATGTTTTGAAGGGGTAGGTGTGGTCAGACTGTGTTTGAGCGCAGATGGGTGTGGTCAGAGTGTCTCGGGGAGGAAGTAGGCATGGTGTCTCTGGGTGTCGTCAGAGTGTCAATGGGGAAAAGTGGGTGTGGTCAGAGTGTCTGTGCTAGCAGATGGGTGTGGTAAAATATGTTCTAAAAGGGTGGGCGTGGTTAAAGTGATTTCAAAAACCACTTCCAATGCACATAAGTCTTTGAAAGTGAAGTATCCGAGCTCATGCTAGTGGATGTCGGCGAGATTTCACATATGATGTATGTTCTTTCGTATCTTCTCGTCAAGCAGCTGTGGTGAAGGGCCCTTCCAACAATCTCTGGATCATCGCCTCTGTTTTGGCTCCTATCGGCATTGTCACCATCATCATCATCATCATCACCGCTGTTCTTTGTTACAAAAACAAAAGCGACCTTAAAACTGACGGAATTGGCAACCTGAATCCACGGGTTAAGGTAAAGAGACATATGGGTGGAGGTATTTTCTCCCTTCCTTCTGCTTCTCGGAATATTATTATTGGATAATTAATACTATTATTACATACGCTACAATAAAAAGAGCTTCTAACCATGAATGCTTAACGTGCCTTTCAGTTAGCAGATAGAGAGTCTGTACCTGTAGATAACGCCTTTCTGTACTGTTCTCTCTCATGTAGACGACTTACCGGAGAGACATGAGTTATTATCACCAGGTACGTACACGACTTTCATATTCTTCCATGTTCATATTCTGGTGTTAAGGCGCATCACCAATAAGGTTTATGAATTTCATTGCATTCAAGGAGACGATGCTGATGCTCTACGAAAGCTTGTGTGTGTGTGTGTGTAGACCCAAATAAGCGGAGTATATATTGGGAACAAGGTCAGAAATTCTCTGTAGGTGTTTTTTTTTTTTTGCATGAAAGTAGGCCAGCTGTGGAATGCAGGCTACCAAGTTCTCAAAGATGAAAAGAAAAAAAAAGTGTATTAATAAATGAATAAAAACAGCTAAACTACAGATTCCTGCTGCTAACGTTAAGTTAATTTCTTTCTTTTTATCTTTT
>JAFFST010044843.1:102177-126781 GCA_022414735.1 Noturus placidus | reverse complement strand
TAAAAGTTTGAAATATCCAACAAATTTCGTTCCACTTCATGATTGTGTCCCACCTGTTGTTGATTCTTCACAAAAAATTACAGTTTTATATCTTTATGTTTGAGGCCTGAAATGTGGCAAAAGGTCGAACAGCTCAAGGGGGCCGAATACTTTCGCAAGGCACTGTAATGTACACTAAAGATTTATATTTACTCGTATATGTAATTATTTAGCGCAACAATTTGGAATACTTAAAACAAAATGTGTCAATCAGTTGCTCCATCTCATCGATAAACTGACTGGACCAGATGTGTGAGAGTCTCCTTGTATGATTTTTTTCAAATTGAAATCTTTTTGAAAAGTTATTCTAATCTTTTATACATAATAGTCTAATACACAAAGTCATGATATGAAGTCAAATCTTTATTTCTGTCATAGACTAAACATGAACAGAAATTCATAGTTGTCCTATCAGCATGCCTGTTTTTTCGTTTGGAACGAGAATGCTTAAAAACATGTTTTTCTGATTAGGCTCCATTGAGACACGGTACGAACTGTAGCTCCCTCTATGAAAACACATCCTTGAAACTTGCTTCCTTGTGAAGAGGTGGGAACTGCAAAGCCATGTGAGATGAGGTGAGATGACATCACTTGTTTGTCTCTCCATGAGAGGGTTATTTACCTTTCCGGCAAAGGCAGTGACTGTAGCCACCCTGGAGACCACAGAAATGTTGCTCAGGAAGAGGGAGGACGGAGAAACTAAAGCGCTTTACTATTACCTGAGCATGGGCGGGTATGAAATTGAATGTATACACAGTGACTTGTGACCTCATAACCACAGAGCAACTAAAAATAGCCCCACTAGCCCTACCTACAAATGGAGGAACCCAACCCCACTAATCCTGGGTAGGGCACGTGCACGAACAACAAAAGTAGTACTTATTCTGCCAGTCAGAATAAGTGAGGTTAATCATCCCATTTAAGATTGAGAAAGAGCATTGTGTGTCTATAGCATATGTATATGTGTATGTGTATGAGTTTGTGTTTGTGTGTGTGTGTGTGTGTATGTGTGTGTGTGTGTGAGGTATGAATCCACTGCCAAGAAGTTGTTGTATTTCTTCTCTTCTCAAACATTTGATTCAATTGACACTGATTGTTTAAGAATATAAAATATAAAGGAAATTAATTATTTTTTTAAGGAATCCTACTAATTAATTATAATTGTATGTAAATATTTGAATATACTGTTGATACACTATTTACTTTGTGTGGAAACTATTTTTCTGACGTCATATACAATATTACATTCAATTGTTAACACATTTATTGTCATTACACAGTGTTAACTCTTAAGTCTTTAATGCTTGAATATTGTCCTCTCCATATAATTAATTATCACCACTGCTGCTTACAATGGCCCTGTTTTTATTTATTTATTTATTTTTAATTTTTAACTAGTGCACAAAGATCCTAATTACACACAAAGATCTTGGTTTGAGACTTTTGGTCTTGTTTGTATCTGTATGTGTACTCACAGTTCTCCCTGTACCAGTCCGTAGACATCATGAATGCTCCAACTATAACCACTGAGCAGCACCGTGACCAGAATAATGATGACCAGAGCAGGAAGTCCCCAGCTCAGCAGGAAGTAGAGCAGATAGCGTCTCTCTGTGTGTTCATCATTCATTACCAGGGTCTGCCAGAAGTTAACGGCCTGGGGAAAAGCAACATACAAGGTGAATAAAATCTGGAAAAGTGGCAAACGTACGCTCATCGTCACGTCTCCAAATATTTCATGTGAATTTATTATTTAAAGAAAACAAAGTAACTTTCATTGATGGGTGTCATCAGGTTAAATTAAATACTTCAAAAGACTTGTTTAAAAAAAGACAAAACCTCACATTTCTAGGTATTTAGAAAGGGAAGAAAAACCCATATGATTCTGTGTATAATCTTTTTTTTCTTCTTCACATACTCTAAAGCTCTGTACCATAATCACACACACACACACGCACACACACACGCACTTATGATCATATATGATTTTTGAAGGACCTTTCTCCCACGTTAAATGGATACCATTTTTGTGTTACTGATTGTTAAATAGTTTCCTAACTACTTTGCATATACAAAGCTACCCTTGTGATGCATGATAAAGAACATAGTGAACATTACATATTATTATTTACTAATATTCGTCCCTTAATGCCAGCTGATACAAAACTGTAGTGTGTTTTTATATTTTCGCTTTACAGTGTAGACATCAGAAGACTTTGTGACAGTACATTTGAATAAGGTGTCAAGGTCATTGATGATGCCCTTTAAGGACCAGTCTAACTTGATGCAAAGATTTGTCATTAGCAGGAATGTAGCACAACATGGAGGTGAAAGCAGCGTTCTGATTATTTAAATGTGAATGTACAAAAAAAATGTTGTCCCTAAAATCTTTGAATAATCGTTATAAATAACCGAGATCTCAATATTGATCAAAATAACTAGGATTACAATGTTGGCCATAATCGTGCAGCCCTACTACAGTCTCTAATGCATTTACCATGCCATAATGATTTTCTGCTAGCCAACTATGATTTACTGGAAGCGAGTACAGGCAGTCATTGGCTAGACACTGATATCTGCTTCATAAACAAGGCAGAGAACTCTCAAATCAATGGTCTTCATGGATTTTATTTTAAAAGTAGAGATCGAAATGCAGTGCTAGCCAACTGAATGATAAGGATAAAGGAAGGTAAACAGTTCACACTATAGGCAAACAGAAAGCAAGGGAGAGAGAGGACAAAAATGTTAAAGGTAACACTACTAGGAAATACAATACAGAGTGATGTGACCTATTTATACATGAAGTGAATAAAACAGAGCAGTACAGTTTAGGACTGTTTAAAAATCAAGCCTAAGGCTGCCATTAATTCTAATATTAGTTCACAGAAGAGAAGAGCTGAAGAACAGTAGATGTGCTTGGAGTTGGCAGAGGATTTGTGAGAGGTGACCGCAGGCACGTCTGAACAACTCCCTCACAAATGCTGTGCAAGCAGAAATACACGTAGCTCAAGTTGTGCATGAGGACAGGGAATGAATGTATACTATTCCTGTTTAAAATTGAAGCAATCTAAGATGAGTGTGGCAGAAATTAACCAGGCCAAGAGTAATATATAAACTACTAGATGTTTAGAGGTATGCTAAATATTTAATCTCTGATGCCTTTGATATTTGACTGCCAGTGGTTCACTGAAATTCTAAGAAGTTTAATTTCCTACTATGATATACAGAGTGTTCGAAGAAAGGACAATGTGGGGACGATGTGCTATACAAAGCAACCTTATAGGAAATTAAGCTTTTCGTTTCTTTTTTCTCTCATGGATACCCAGAGTAAAAAAAAAAAAATTAAAAGCAGTTTCTTTTCAATAGAATACTTATCCTCAATGCCACTGAATTACCATTCTACTAAAAAAAAGGTTTTAGATCCACAGTGCCTTTGCTTTGACGATGCAGTGAACCTTAATGTGCTCAAGTTGTTACCTTCTATGATGGAGTTCATGCAGTCACGTTTTGAATAGCTTTTACCTGTATAAGCATCCAGCTGAATTGACTGAGGTGGAAGTAATGGAAGAAGAGGCCGAGGATAGCACAGCTGTCATCTGAGAACAATCGACCTCTGAACGCTGACACCAGGAAGCAAATCTGAGACAAAAAGAAAGAGGGAGACACATTAACGCATAATCTCTGACAAGTTGTATTTCTCCTATATATTGTGTATTGTCTATTTACACACACACACACACACACACACACACACACACACACACACACACACCCCTGGTCTCCTACAGCATGACCTACATAATGAATACTGCTTACAAACAAAACAATCAGCAAGACCAAGAAGTAACTTTACCAAGAAGTCAAACAAAATGTCCAGAAGGACATTCATGGTTTCATTCAGTAGGAAATGCTTGCACATACACATACATACAGATCCATGGATCAGTTCAGTGACACTTTTCACCCTGACATTTCAACAGCATAGTTTCTCATAACCCTCAGAACATGGCTAAATGATTTATAGCTATGTATTTTATGCAGTCTTCAAAAGGGAGACCATAAGGTCAAGGCCATATTTTATCCAGTATTCTACAGGGCATCATCTTGCATAAAGCAAAGCCAGTAGAGTCTCTGGACACATAATAACAAACAAATATATATATATATTAAAGTATATAAGTATTGAACATATATAGTATATAAGTATATAAGGATTAACGTATTGAACACACACACACATATATATATATATATATATATATAAATACAGTATATATATATATACATATACATATACTATATATGTTCAATACTTTAATCCTTAAGTAATTTCATCTTTGTGAATGGGAATAAGTTCAATTTCCAACATATAACCCAAGCTACTGCGTACTGTGACTTCAACTGGACGCTTACTTTATTACCAAATGTCACCTAAGTAGGAAATGAAAAATTCCAGGAAAAGTCCTGGCTATACATCACAACTGGCAGATAAATATAAAGATATCAACAGAATGTGACACTAATGGCGTTTGATCATAGCCAATTTGCTGGATAATCAGTTTTTCTAATATCCAACTCGTTATATATACTGTATATATATATATATATATATATGTAATAATACCAAGTATTATTCAGCTGTTCAGCTGACTCAAACAGAGAAGTCGCCTGAATTATAAAGGAGCAGTTTCTTCTGCTGCAGGTCGAGCATCTATAATACTGCAGACTGAAGTAGACGTCTTGCTCTCTCTGAGATGATATGAAGACACTTTAGCCAAAATGCAGTGCTGTGATAGATGACTGGCTATAGGTTTATATGGCAGCTCATACGATTCTAGATTTCCATCATAGCAATCTCAGGTTGAGTAGTACAGTGTCGTGTTAGTATGGGACTTACTGCTTGTGAGATATTTGGTGTTTGCATTGGTTTGATGGCATCAGCAACAGGTGCAGGTGCACAAAAAAAAAAAAACATGCAATTGGGAACTTCAATGTTGTTGAGTGGTCAGATATGAAACGTGTGGGTGTGAGCAAGCTGTCAAATTGAAGCTCATGGAACAAAAGAAGATCTCATTCATCAATATGAATGGAAATTTCTGCATGATGCATTTGATGTTCATATATTCATCCTTATTAACTCAATGACTTGGTCAGGGTCAAAGTGGTTTAAAATAGGCTAAAATTTTTGGGGAATGGAACCACATTAAGTAATTAGAAAATGCTTCAGGTAGGTAGAAACAAAAATAATCATTGCACAAGCGGGATTAAAATAACAGTCCTATGCACATCTGTAGTTAAAATGAATTATGAACTTGAGTGATGTAGCTGATATAGGTCGCAAATGTTAGAGCCAGAATACACACACCATGCTGACACTGCTGGCACTCCTACCGCTGGATTTTTCCTGCAGTGTTTTCCAGTTTTCCCAGGAGCAGAGAGGAAAGTGGTAAGGCCATACCCATTTTGGGTTTAAATCCACATACATATACCGATAATAGCACTGCTTTACACCCCTCTCTGCCGTGTAAATAATACTAGCATAATAAAACAGAATAAAACAGTAGGTGCAGAGTGTAAAGAGTACAATGGCATTCTAATTAACTATTAAAACAGTTGTAGTGTTATCTATTTGCCTGGTCACCATGATATACTAATAATAATTCACACAAACAGAACTGTCTTCCTTTCTGAATAACAGAGTACACTCACTGCACACTCAGGTTTATTATTTAAGACCGAATTACCGAAGACCTTAGCAAGCCAAAATCAAGGCTGGATCTCTTTAACATCATGTCAAGAAGCTGGTACATGATACTAACTACGTTTTTCTTAATACAGTAGTAGTACTGTATGCCTGAACAGTACAGGACAAAGCTGTGGACTCGAAGGGAACTAGTTTATAATCCGTAACAATGTGACCCTATTAATGTAAACAAAAGAGAACACGTTTCACTTGATTTCAGTAATAACTCTGAGTAAAACTTCCAAAAGGTTTCAAAGAAGTGCTGCATAAACTGGAAATGTTGAGTTATTTGAAGAGGGCTAGCCAGCTTCCTGTTCATATTACTGACAGGGGTGAGTAACTCGGTTGCATGTGGGAGGTTCGGAGGCAGGAAACAAATGCAGGAAGTCCAGTGGGCCAAATACTGACCAGATCATATTCTGGCTTGTGTTATTATGTGTAGGTGACTTAAACTGGGATAAATAAAAGAGTGCTAACTGTACATTAAGTCGTTACATTAAGTACCTTAAGGTACAGTGTAAGTCGTCACAAATTCTGTGTCACATTGAGGCTTTGCAGCCTAGACACCTAGAGACGGAGGTGGGAAGGATCAACAATGCTGTCACCATTGAGAGTTTTAAATAACCTGGACTTGTGTCTTTCTTTTGACTTTTCCTCACTACACCTCAAGAGACAACAACCCATATTTGTACAAGGTTACTCTGCAATTTACATTAAAAAAAAAAAACAAAAAAACATAAGGTGACTTTTTACATCAGGCAGCTTGTAAGAGTTTATTAAAATTCCCAACAAATATAAACGCTAATGAATGTGGCAACAAGAACAGGGAGGGGAATAGTCCATGAATTCATATGTAAAACTCCTCTGTTTCATATGCAATTGGTGTATTGTTCAAGAGTATGCAAGCACACTTGTCTTAACCCCCCCCCCCCCCCAAAAAAAGAATGAAGACTGATGAAAAGAAGCATCATGTCCTGTATTACTTATACAGCCTGTAAAGACAGCTTCTGTGACACAAGCTAAGGCACAAAACATGTTTGTTCCAACCCAGTGTTCCCCAGGGAGTGCTGAAGTGAGTGAAACAGAGGAGTGGAGCTCAGATCCACCTTCTACTTGATATGGTTTTCCCAGGCTCACTGAGATGATTACATCAGTAACATTAGATTCAGCTTTGTGGGAAGCGGGGCACCTGCTCATTCACCTAATGACCGTTCTGGCTCGCTCTCTGACCAAGGAATGATCCAAACAGCTTACGTAACAAAGGTCCTCTCAACAGGCAAAAGAAGATTGAGATAAAGGTATACGGTAGAAAGTATAAGGTAGCTTAGACTAATCCACTTGCAATACCTCAAGAAAGCAACTGCTGGAAAAGTAGCACTCTGTTGATGGACCCTAACCAGTTTAATCTCCAATGAATACAGTACATTGCAATAAGTGCAAACAGAGCTTTACCATGGCTCATTAATCTACTGGCTACCCGGTTTCCTTTGGACTTTCCGGCACAGACATACTGCACTTTGATGATGTAACATGGACATTGGGAACATGGTTTAGCCTTGAGAATATGATGTTATGGTGCAGTGTCTTATGCATGAGCCACCAATTTTACAGGGTTAGTCATTCAACTAATCAGAGATTCAGCCTAGCTAGTTGACTATGGAAGCAAAGTTTCTGATTTTATGTAGTAGAATATTATTCCTTACACTACTGTGTGTTGGCATTTTCCACCTTTCTGTGGATATTACACAAATACATGTATAAAATCTGCTGGCTGTGATGATTGGTTGGGCTTGCTAAAGTCTACTTATAAACCAAAATGTATAAGAAATAGTTACAATTTTCCTGTCTCCTCAGAATGTGCTGTCAGCATTCCAAACAGTATCTGAACAGAATCGGAGGTTATCAATGGCACAGACTGACGACCAGGTGACCCCCACCCCAATCTTCAATTGTCCAGTTTGGATGAGTCTGTACCCATAATAGACACAGATTGTTGTTCTAGGTTGGCAGGAGATGAACTCACTGTGGTCTTCTCCTGTTGTAGCTCATCCACTTCAAGGTTAAATGCTTTGTGCATGCGAAGATGCTTTTCTATTCACCATGGTAGTAAGGAGTGCTTATTTGAGTTACTATATCCTTCCTGGAAGCTCAAACCAATCTGGCCATTTCCCTTTGACGTCTCTTATCAACAAGGTGTTTCTACCCACAGAACTGTTGTGTGTGAAAATCCCAGCAAATCAGCAGTTTGTGAAAGACACAAATCAGCACTTCTGGTACCAACATCCATATAATGCCACAGACATTGTTTCTCCATCCTGATGTTTGATGTGAACATTAACTGAAGCTCTTGACCTGTATCTGCATGATTTTATGCATTGTTCTGCTGTCACATGATTGGTTCATTGGATAACTGCATAAATGAGCAGGTGTACAGGTGTTCCTATTAAAGTGGATGGTGAGTGTATATGCTTATTTGAACCATCAGTAACAGGGTAGCACAAACATTAATAAGAATTATTATTCATTTTACCAATAAACATGAATAAAATTACTGTGGAGAACAATAACGGCAGTGTAACTGTTGCAAAATGGTGGAACGATCCATAATACAGTACAACGTAATATCAATTTCCAAAACCTAATACAGTTAATCCTGGAGGTGACAGCAGACCATAGATAAGAGATAAGACAACCCAGGCCTGAAATTCGTTGCATGGACAGCCCAATAAAGCAGACGGAGAGTGGAGATATGCTTCATTCACAATGCTCTATAAGCCACCATGCATAAATATGAATCTACATTCAATACAGATGCATTTTTCATTTAACTTGTCCACTCTATAAGATCTTGCTAATTACCCTTCTAAACCAGACTGAACAAATATATGGGCCGATTTGTATCTAATAATTTTCAGTCTTCTTCCACAAAGTTCAGTATATAAAGGAGTTAAAGACAGCAGTATTTAGTCTCATGCTGTTTCATCACTGAGTTCTGTCATCAGCGGCCAGCAATGTGATGGTGATGCTCAGGGGAAGGCATTGAAAGATGACTCACAAACAGTCCTTATCACTTTAATCAGCCTCCAAAAGACAAAGCAGGCCCTCTGCTAGAAGAACTTAGTGACACAGGAAATTTAGTAAAAGCTGATGGTACACATTTAAGATCATTGTATTTTCTTTACAGCCTTGACTTTTTCTCTTTTGTCTTATAATTCCTTCAAGTTCTAAGTAAAAGTCGCAAGCACAACAGGTCACCTTTTATGAATGTTTTGGGAGGAACTTCACGTTTCAAGCCTCTCACATTCACATTAATCTGATCTATTTGCTGTTGATGAGTCGAGACGCAGTCTCAGATACAAGCTGAGTCAAAAGAACAGAAGCCATGCAGGCTTACAATAGCCAAGTTCATGCATTACAGACCGTTCGCTGTGACTGACATATAGAAGGCAGAGACTAGATAGGAAGACTGCACAGCTAAAAGCAAGATATTGCAGGTTCAAGCCAGATTGAGCTTGACGTGTGGTTCCATGTTTATCCTGCAACACTGAAACATTAGAAAATTGAGGCAACCTTTATCCCCAGCACGAACCGGAATTCTTCGAACTCTGGCACATTTGTCTTGTGAGATTTAATTTCCATACCATCACATGATCCGTGGAACCATCAATGAATTCTGTATAACCTTTAATTGGATAAATTAGTGTAACTGACTATATGAACAATTCAGGAATGACCTGCTAAATTTAGTACATGGCCATTCCGCTTGTCGTCTCTGGCCATGATTGTTTGTCACAAGAGCACCTCCCCCACTTACAGCTGGGAAAAGAGTCGGGCCGTCTGCACCCTCAGGTCAGTTTCCACTCTGATGTCTCAGACAGGTAAATTGTGATGCTAATCCTCTAGGGGTGTTGAGCTGTTTGTGCATGATTACTCTGCAAAGAAATGTAACTATGCACACAAACATTATACTAAATTTGTTAAAACACAAACATAATTTGTGATCATTTTGTTCTGCGCCACTCAAACCAGTTTGAGAAAGGTTGCCAGATCATAAAACCCTCCTAATGGCTATTCACAACCTAATAGTTAATAGTCACCTAAACCCCAGTTCTAAAACTCAAAATCTGATCCCTGTATTTAACTCTAAAATCGACTGATATACAATTTCACATATTCACGAAATGTAATCAGGACCACAGCCTACATAAATAAATTACATATACTATGCATTTGATGTTTTCCTCAAAAACTGCTTATCCATTTTTCCTTACAAAAATTATATAATTAATGATATACTTAATGTATGCACTCACAGACAACTCACAGACAAAAATAGACACCATCAAATGTCATCCAATTCTGCTTTTAAGCAACAGTCTTGGCAACCCTGGTAGACAGCAACAGTCAATTTACATTTACATTTACATTTATTCATTTAGCAGACGCTTTTATCCAAAGCGACTTACAAATGAGACACACTCACACACCAATGGTAGCAGAGCTGCATGCAAGGTGTTAGCTTGCCATTGGGGGCAACTTAGGGTTCAGTGTCTTGCCCAAGGACACTTCGGCATGGGATCACCCGGGCCGGGATTCGAACCACCAACCCTACGATTAGAGGATTAGTGGACAACCCGCTCTACCGACTGAGCCACAGCCGCAATTTACAGTTCAGTTCTAAACAATATTACCAATCAGAGCCAAGTGACACTAGCCCACCTGACAAATGTGCAGAAATGTTGGATCTAGAGCTGTAGGAGGCTACACACTGTTTCGTCATTCATTCACAAGCAAATATGGACATTTTGCTTCATAGAAGCGTAGGTAGGCTGAGGTATTGTTGGTGTAAAAACATTCAGTCTAATAGTGAGGGAAGAGAAAGCAAGAAATGAGAAGAGGATAAACTAGACAGTGATGAATTACTGGCATGGTGTCTTGTCTATGGTATGATATGTATGAGGACACAGCTAATAAGCTAATGTTCTTTCAAGATGGTTGATGGTAGCATTGGAAACGAGATCCCAAGCTAAAAACAACTACAGTGGTAGTTGGTACAGTGAATTGTGGCTATTTAGCAGGATTAAAAACCGCATATACTGTATATGCACCTAGTTTCCTAGCAGTGACATTGTTATGTAGTTTCAATTACAGAAAACACATTAATATTTAATAATGAATTAATTCATATGAATTTTACATTGAAAAATATATACCGTATATATGGTTCTAACCTTATTTTGGAAAACATCTAGCCCCAGTGGTTAGTGAGCTGCAAGGCCCTACAAAATGAAAGCCCTGTTCATATTCTCACTGAAAAGTGAAATGCCCATCCTACGCACCCACACCCACTGTGATAATAATATCACAGTAGTCAAACTTTCAGGAAGCGGAGATGTCCTGGTGCTTTCCTGTGTAGAAGACAGGACAGCATGTGTGTTTGTCATCAAGGCTGCGGTGTTCGATTCAAAGCTCACCTTTAACCAGTTTTCTAAAACCACAGAGAAATCAGAGGTCTCAGTTCTCTTCTGTTCTCTTCTGATGCTGCATGTTAATTGTTGTGTTTGAGACAAAATGTGTAGTCTGTATTATTTTTAAAAATCCTTTGACCTTTACCCTGAATTATGTCTGGAGCTAGGCTCAACAAAAACACAGGAAATGAAAACAGCCAGTATTGTAATGTATAAGTGTGAGTTGTCAGAGACTAGTTGTACTGAATATAGAAGGAAAATCAATAGGATTTTTTACTCCCGGCTTTTAATGAGAAAAAATACACCAATATATACCATTATATGAGACAATAAAGCAGTACAGACCATGGCTATTTACTAACCATATCAGACATGTACCATGAAAGTAATTCCGCAATATCAGTTCACTACATAATCATAAGAAGGCGACTGCTCCACTGCTGATGCAGCTTTAATGCTGAACTATTAATAGTATCGGCCAAAAAGATGACATCAGTGAGTGTATAGCACATAGCCAGACTCTCTCTCTCTCTCTCTCTCTCTCTCTCTACCCCCTTTCCTCCTCCTCCCCTAACAGATACCGGTCTGAACTAGCTGGTTCCAGCCTCGGCAGCATCATGGGTGTTTCCTCGGCCGCTTTTGTTCTGCGAGAGAAGCTGACTGTGCCGCACGTAGCTCACAGACCTTGGCCTAAGGCTTTCGCATTCAACACTATTCTGTCATGTACCTATGCACACCACTTTCCCTCTTTTCTTCGCATCTCTCTACTCAGTCTCCACCTAAGTCAGAACCCATCCTACATTACTACTCATGCTATTTCCAACAGATTTAACTATATTCCAGCTCTGATGGGAGGAAATACCTAACAAGGCTTCTAATTTCACAGTAGATGTTGGATGAGACAACTCTCATGCACACTTGCGTGTATAGTTGTGTACGTGTGGGCACAGGTAATGGTAATGAAATCCCAAGAAATTGGGATCTTGATGGTAATGACTGAGTTAATAAGATTAGGTGGGAGGGAAGCATTTGAAACATGACTCAGAGGTTCTCCGCCAAAACAAAACAAATTATAATCAGAGTTGTTAAGTTGTTAAGGTGGTTTCAGGTTAAAAGGGGCATTCCGATTGTGTCATTTCCTAAAAGAAGGACCAATGTTAAATAAAAATGGACTTCTTTGTACTAGTTTGTTCTAATTTAAGGTGTAGTCAGAAATTTTGGTCAAAGTTAGCTGGGGAGAAAAGGGAAGTAGGCTTCATGGTGAAAACGTTGAATATGTTTGTCTTAGAGGAAAGAATCATTTGCAAATGAAAACAAAGTTATTCTAACTGATTACCTTTATCTTATAATGAAACATTTCTGTTATGATGGGAGTGATCTGTTCCTAGATGACTCTACCCCATCTACACGGCAGAAGGGCTCAAAGAATTTTTTATGAGGATGAAAATAATGTACTCCAAATGCTATGGCCATCATTGTCCTCAGATTTCAACCCAATTGAACACCTATGGGAGAATCTTTTGGATCTTACACAGAGCTGTTCTGGTGGCTCGTGGTGGCCCAACACCTTACATTGTTTTTGCCCATCAATATACATTTTACATTTATACATTTATTCATTTAGCAGACGCTTTTATCCAAAGCGACTTACAAGTGCACACTCACACACCAATGGTAGCAGAGCTGCATGCAAGGTGCTAGCTTGCCATCGGGGGCAACTTAGGGTTCAGTGTCTTGCCCAAGGACACTTCGACATGGGATCACCCGGGCCGGGATTCGAACCGCCAACCCTACGATTAGTGGATTAGTGGACAACCCGCTCTACCAACTGAGCCACAGCCGCCCTAATTTTAATGACAGCTGCAACAATATAAGAACTTTTCCTAATAGTTCAAAATGCAACAAATTGTTGACTGCAACTTTAAATCCAATATTTCACACAAAAGCAAATGTGCTAAACGTTTCCAGAGGAATCTTTTTAAACCAAGGCTTTCATTCGTTATTATGTAATTACAGCACATGAGCAAACACTGCATTTGTATTCAGGAGACTTGGTATGGCAAAAAAACATGGGTTAGTATAAATGATACATTCACTCATATACCCATATCTGTACTGGTCCAGTAACTCTTGGGTAGCTGACTGACAATAGGCAATGCAAATGTTCTTGTTTTCACTGAACTGTGACTAGCGCATTCGGCAGGAAGTAGCTGTATTGCAAGCTCTTTCTCCTGAGTGACACAGACAACCTGTCAATTTTCCCTGTCAGGTTTTTGAGCGAACACTGAAACATGGCTGGTTTGATTTGTTTTTTATAACGGTAAATCCTGAAGTCATTTTATTCCTCTTATACCACAGCAATTGTTATCCTGTTATCACTTACATTGTAGCAGCTTCTATTTTTCTTTCTCATGAGGTTAACAAGACAAAAAAAAAAGTGTCTGGGCACATTATTGAGAAACCACAAACCGTCCTGAAAGTTCTGACACTGCCGACTCCTTCCATAAATGTTAAATAAATGTCTCCTTCGAGAAAGTGTCACCATTTCGACCATTAAAGCAAGTTACACATTAGCCTATACATGTTTAACTTCCAAGTCATTTTCTCCCTGTGTGTTTTTAATAAGTTTGCCATTTAACCTGGAGGAAATGCAAAATAAAGAAGATGGGACTAACCCCTGAAAAGAGCAACAGCAATTAAACGGGCAGTTAACCTCCCTGATAAGCTCACGGCAATGCTCCTAGACACCTGATGCTGTTCTCTGCCATTTCATGCTTTTTATCACTGACATGGAGTTGGTGGCCTATGGACACTGCATTTACTATCTCAGGGAGCAATGATTCAGACTGGAAATAGAGGTGACCAGTGGAAGGCACCTATAATCAGACCAGTTTATATTTTCCTTGTGACAATTAAACTCTTGAAACCACATACAGAACGTTTTCATTAGTTCCCACAGAACAGTTATTTGTTTTGGTTCACATTTGATTATGCAATATATCTACATAATCCGATTAACCACTAGGTTAGGTTACATACAGGGAAGCTGAATTGCATGCCTAACCTATAACACATAGTAGAACATTACTTTCTGGCAAAACATATTCAGCTCTGTTAACTTTTGTATTTTTAAATCAGTAACAAAAAACAGTAAAAGTTTATAGCACCATACATTTTTTAATCAGAAGACATAACACCCAGAGCTGTTATGCTGTATACCAGAAGCCTTTAAACTCAGTATTCTCAGGATGTCTGTATGATAACCTTATAATTGTTTTTGTGCCACTTTGCCTACCCTCTCAATGCAATCAGCTCCAACCTGCCGTGTGACACTCGTTTAGTTCACTGCTTATTACTGGAGTTACTCATTAAAAGTTAATTAATGATTAGACAACATACAACACCAATTCCAAAAAGTTGGGATGCTGTGTAAAATGTAAAAAAAATATATATATTAATAAGAACAGAATGCAATCGTTTGCAAATCTCATCAACCCATATGTTATTCACAATAAAACATAGAACACATATCAAATGTTTAAACTGAGTAAATGTACCATTTTAAGAAAAAAAAAAAAATACGGTAAATTTGAATTTGATGGCCACAACACATCTCAAAAAAGTTGGGACGGGGGCACTAGAAGGCTGGAAAAGTAAGTGTTACTAAAAAGAAACAGCTGGAGGTTAATTGGCAACAGGTCAGTAACATGATTGAGTATAAATAGAGTATGTTAGAGAGGCAAAGTCTCTCAGAAGTAAAGATGGGCAGAGGTTCACCAATCTGCAAAATTCTGTGTCTACAATTTGTGGAACAATTTCAGAATAATGTTCCTCAATGTAAAATTGTGAAGACTATGAATATCTCATCATCTACAGTACATAATATTATCAAAAGATTCTGAGAATCTAGAGAAATCTCTGTGTGCAAGGGATAAGGGTGAAAATCAATATTGCATACCTGTGATTTTCGATCAACATATCCTTCCATCCAGAGTCCATCACATCTTTACTTCCGAAAGACTCTGCCTCCCTATGATACACTTTTTGTACCCAATCATGTTACTGGCCTGTTGCCAATTAACCTAATTAATTGCAAACTGTTCCTCCAGCTGTTTCCTTTTAGTAATGCCCCCTGTCCCAGCATTTCTGAGACGTGTTACGGCCATCAAATTCAAAATAACCTTCTTTTTACCTCCTATTACCTCCTATTTTTCTTAAAATGGTTCATTTCCTCAGTTTAAACATTTGATATGTTTTCTATGTTCTATTGCGAATAACATATGGGTTTATGAGATTTGCAAATCATTGTATTCTGTTTTTATTTACATGTATTTACATTTCACACAGCGTCCCAACTTTTTTGGAATTGGGGTTGTGCAAGATTGGAGGATTACTTGACTCCAAGTAATATATTCCAAGCAGAGAAGTTCGTTCTTGGGCAGATCAGCAAGAACACATTTTCACAATGTGTTTTAGTGACGAGTGTGGCTATAGAGCGACCCCTACAGGTGTAAATATCTGTTAAAAACAAATACCAAAAAGCTCACACAGAAAATGCAGGCTAGCAACATGACAAACAATATCAGAACATCAGCTGCATGTAACACCAAACAAACTCCTATGTAGTCAAGGAACAGAGACAAAAGAATCCCAAAATAGCCATAGCGTTTAATAAAATTAATCATTGATGCTTTCCTTCCTCGTGTCTTTATGCACATCCTGTAGATGCTTGTGCACATGTCGTATACTCTGGCTTTAGTGTTATTTCTTTATTTATATTCTAATCTGCTTCCAGTATATTTCCCTTTTATTCTTAACAGGCATTGCAGAGTTAACACACTTCACATTATCCAAGGCTGTGAAAGTCCCATTTCACTTCAGAGGCTAAATGCTTTTTCAGTCAGTACTTCCCAGAAGCTTGAATAAACCTAACTGCATACATACAGTTGATTGTCTATTGTGATGGTTAATCAGATCTGGGTAAATTGGTTACAACTTCAGAACAGCAGACATGTGGTATAGTCAGCAGTCAGCAGACTTTCTGAATAATTCACATTCACTCAGCTGAGTTTGACCAGAATATGTGATCAACAGACATGGGGGGGGCTGCTCATAAGGTGAAGCTGGACTTTTGTCCCCTTTATACCATCCAAAGTTTATCACCCACATGTCTAGGGATTTCCAAAAATAATCCAGCCAGTGCAATCTGTCCACTGAGGTCTGAGGGGCTTTTGATGAGCTGTACAGACAAGTGACCAGCAAAGAGAAAGCTGTATGGACAGCCTGAATAACTGGGACTTGAAATATACATAGTGATGACTAACAAATCACAAGAAATGATGTCTCATTTATATATACTGCAGGAGATCAAGAACATTTCCCACATTGTGGCATGCAGTATAGAAGTTTGGTAAAGCATTAGATGTACAATACAGGGGTTGAACCAAGAGATCCATAGTGTAAATTAAACATTTGCTAAAACGAGAGTCGACAAATTAGAGCAAACTCTGCAATCTGAGCTAAACCTTGTTAATATGTATTTGGAGTAAAGAGAATTGAGTTAAAGGTCAGATGAGGTTTTTTTTGCTTTTATTTGCAAACCTCTTTACACAAGCTCAAGGTTCTATGTGGTCCACTTTTGAGTTTGTTGCTTGTTGGTCAAATTTATTGCAGATAAATGCATAAGCATGGATAAATGACATATCAGTGTTTGCTCTCAAACTCTTGTCTTTGGAAAAACACAGAAAGTAGGTCAATGGGAAAGGTGTTCATAATAGAAAACACATACAGTAGGCCTAAAGAGCAAAGCTTATAGGCTACAATTCAGATTTATATACGGTGTTACTTGTTATATATAAAAAAAACAACCTCTGTTAAGTTTTATGCACATACTTCATTCTTATTCTTACTCAACTTCAACAAGGAAAGAAAGACCAATAGTGAAATCAGGTATTTGGAAGCTAGGGCAGTCTTTACTGTTTCCATGTTTTACCTACACGATTAAAGGGAAGGTCAGTGATTTTAAGTCCAATAATTTTTTTATCATACAGTATCTAATGAAGCTCTCCTCATATTCTAACAGCGGTCAATAAAAATGTTTAGAGAGAGAAAAAAAAACAACAAAATACTAGGGCTGTCACAGGTCCTGGAAATGGGAGACCACCAACATCCAGCCAAACAGAAGAGGGAGGCATATCTACTGACCTGTCGATCAAAAATGCTCAACCTCATGTACTTGCATGTAGCCTGTGCAGCTTGTGTGTACTTTTTGTGTTTTGGGGAAGTGGCATTAGACAGAACAAGAGAAAATGGCTGCATTTGATTGAGTTCTGAGTTTCTTAACAGCTAGCTTAACAGAAAAGTTCACTCTAAAACATAATAAATATGTTTATATTGGAATATCTGTTATGTGCTTAGCGAGCGTTTCTGGTGCTAATGTGTTGGTCGGTTGTATTTCTGATAACTTAGTTGTATTTCTGATAAGTTAGTTGTTGTCTACCACTCTGACTTCATGTTGGAAATTTATTACAAAATATATCATGGACGCTAGTGTAGATAATTTGGTTATTATAAATATTATTAAGTAACTCATTGAGGGTGGATTTTTACTTTAAGCTGTCTTTCACTAATCATTGACCTGAAAGTTTTGAAGCATTGTTCAATAGAAAAATTAATACCCTACAATCTTAATCTTAAGGAAGTTCCTTGAGGGCTCTTTGAATGACCAAGATGATGATACAAGGAGATAAATTCTGAAGAGACAAACTCAAGAACCCTTTGGGGTGCTAGGAACCTAGAAATTAATTTTAATAATGGTGTCAATGCTATGGTGAAGCTCCATAAAATATCGGAGGGATTATGAGAACACATTATATTAAAGAAGCTTAGAAAGCTTTCAAAGTGACCGATTTATATAAGAATAATGTGGACACTTTACAGTGTGGGAGACCATAAAGCTGTCACCAGAATCACGTTCTAATGGTAGGTTATTAGATGATGTACTGTTGTGTTAAGTCATGTCACACACCCTCACTGTTATGCAACAACTAGCATGATCCTCAAATGCTCAGCAGTTTACAATATGACTCGTCTGTGTGTTTGGACACAGACAGATACAGTGTTCTATTTCTATGTCCTTGGTCACCTCATGCAAGATGATATCAGAAAACGCTCTGCCTGGCTGATGTCAGGCCCTGAGCTGGGCAGGCGACACAAGACGGTAACATTAGCCATCCTGTGATGTCCCCTCAACCCCACTAGAGAAGATCATGTTAGTGCCACACTGGGGTTAGCAATTAGCTCGAGGTTCACCATGATCTGGAGCAGCAAGGTCTTGAACTGTACAGCGTGCATCTCTTTTCCCTAGCACAAGTGAAAAAAACGTGCAAAGCTCTGACCAGTTTGAACTAGACATCTAAATGAGGAGAACAAGTCAAAGGATTTACGTCAAATTGACAAGCCCAAGTCTTTTAGATCAGTAGAAAATGGCTATGTTTGATTTCGCAATGCAGCATAGCCTTTGTTGCCTAATCTGATGGAGTCGTGGGACCAACGCACTGTTTGGATTCACTTGCCTGTGTTTGTGTGAGTGTGGGAGTGTAGGGACACACATACCCACATTCACACACATCTCAGCAAATGCAAAGTAATAAAGGCCAGGATGTGGCTGTAGACTTCTTTTTCCTTCGCTTGATTGATTTCACACATCCTCCCTCTCTCTCTCCCTCTTCCCCCCTCTCTCTTCTGCTCTCTCTCCCCCTCTCTCTCCCTCTCCCCTGCTCCCTCGCCCTCTCTCTGTCTCTCTCCCCATGCTTGACGCCATCAGGGGCTGCCTCATTACAGTAAATGAGCGGTCAGTATAAACTCACACACATGCATGGACTTTTAGACAAGAGAAGTGTTTATTCTGGTAACTTCTATGACCTGTTTCCTGTCTTTGGCAATAATAAACTGCTGTTTTGTCAGGCAAAGAAGAATATCTCTGAAAAGTGTTTTTCCTGTTGGTAAATATGTGTGCACTCAAATACCTCACATCATACAAACATACAAATGAGAAATAAGCGGAATTCATATATACATTAATGAACTATCTTTTTTTTTATTCCTGAGAGAGAGAAATGATAAGAAACACTACCACTGAAACCATCCATGTCAAAGGGTCTCAAAATAAAGTGCACTGGTTCACTAGCCACCTAGTAAGAAGTGAAATTTTAATCACAAATGAATAAAAAACAAATGATGCATACAATGGTCATGCTAAGAAAAGTAACTCATGATAACATTACAGTTAGAGAGGAAGCTGCATTACAGAAAGCAGATGTGGTAAAGGTGCTTGTGTGAAAGACAGCCTAATTTACAATCATACAAATAAATAAATGACTCACTGAGTCTGCCAAGTGGAAAGCATTCTGTAATATTACACAAATATTGTCGAGTATGAACCCACGTGTCTCAGAATTCATGACTTCCTCTCAATAAAGTACCTATTTTTCTGAGAAAAATGCCTGTGGTGACTGGAGTGAAAATTTACCTGGCTAGCGTTCAGAGCAATGTGTTTTATCTAAACAAAAGAAGTAGTAGAAGAAATAGCCCTGTGCAAGCAGAAATGTATGGAATGACATAAACAAACAAACAAACAAACAAACAAATAAAGTAGATATAATCTAATATAAGAAAACAAAAAGTAGACACTGCATTATTTAATTATTTAACAATATGTAATAATTTAACAATTGATCTGAAAGTTAAAAAAAAGAAAAAAAATGTTACCTGGTCTTCAAATAAACAGCTTTCTCTGTTAACGGTTTCCTAAGACCCATTTACACTAATCATGATTCATGAATGCGCTGCTAGAGTTTTCGTTTACACTCTGCATGTTTACGTTCGCCGTTCTAGCACAAATCTCATGTGTGGGCGGGGTTAACAGTGATTTATTCTAATTGGCCAGCAAGATTTGGATCGACAGCTTTAGGGGCAGGATGATGACGGTGATGATGACGATGACGAAGACGCTCTGTGCTGCTCCTGAGAGCTAATCTCGAAAAATAGTCATATGTTACTACCCAAACCTCAAATATTAATTATGAACTAATATACTGACTAAATAAGTCATTTCCAATACAGAGTACAAACACTATAAATCTACAGAGAACCGCATCCAGAACGCTCTTCAAAATTCATGACAGGGAAGTCTCTACTTCTTGGTCAGGGTGCTATCAAAAAGCTCACTAGTTGATGAGAGTTGTTAAGCCCCGCCCGTCCATGAGATTTGTGCTAGTATGGCGAACAACTTGCGGAGTGTAAAAGAAAAGTTTGAAAGTGCAAACGAAAACTCTGGCAACGCATTCATAAACAAAGATTAGAGAAAACAAAGATTTAGAAAACTATTAACAAAGCTCATTTGAAGACCAGGTTAAATTTTTGCCACTGAATTCACTGTTTTCAGTTTCCGAGTGTTCTTCTTTCTCATTGTATATTTTTGTTCGTTTTTTGAAATGTTATAGTCAATACTTTCGGCAAAAAATATAACTCCATAAATATGGATGTGATTCATCATGTACCGCTTTACACCTGGCACTTTATTACTTACGCATTTACATTTTCAAATTGCACCAAGTATGCACCAACTATATTACTTACAAAAACTATTCATACATGGGTGAGAAATGAAATGAAAAGCTGGCGGTTTAGTTTTGCTGTAGGGTTATTTATCTGGCATGTTTTAGGTCCTCTTACATGGAACTCTCACTGTAACACAATACTGAGTGATCACATTCATCCTGTGATGAAATATTTTCTCTTGTATTGTCTTTCATTGTCTTCCAGAATGATACTCAACCCCCATCATTAAAACACCAACTAATGGAATATCTTCTGGAAGAGTGGTGTTTATACCTCCAGGACAGTTCTAGAGACTTGTAAAATCTGTGCCAGAGTGCACTGAAGCTGTACTGGAGGTTGCCCAACACCTAGAACACTCCATGTGGTGTTTAATTAGTGATTGTTTAATTACTAAGAATTTAAAATAACTGAGTAATTATAGTACTATTACATGAAATACAGCTGTAGACAAAATAGTTTTTATCCATGTTTCTGTGTACTTGAATATTCAACATGAAATGTGTTTACCAGACATCACCTTTAATTAGTGTGTACTTACCATACTGTACAATAAAGTGTCTATTTTGAGTTAAAAGTTAATGTTTGAGTACAAACTTGAGGCTGGATTAACATGCAGCAAAAAAAAAAAATTAAATAAAATTACGCTCCTAATTACATTTGTATAATTGTTTAAACATATATGGGCAGCTGTGGCTCAGTCGGTAGAGTGGGTTGTCCACTAATCGTAGGGTTGGTGGTTCGAATCAAGGCCCAGGTGATTCCATGCCGAAGTGTCCTTGGGCAAGACCCAACCCTAAGTTACCCCTGATGGCAAACTAGCACCTTGCATGGATGCACCATTGGTGTGTGTGAGTGTGCTCTCATTTGTTAGTCGCTTTGGATAAAAGCGTCTGGTAAATGTAATATAAAAATAATGCACGAGTCAGCTCATGAAATTATTAAAGACTTTGCTATGTGTAGTTGTATATATTTATGTTGTTGAGATTAGCGTCACCTAAGTAACGTTAAGCATTGCTTGTACTGGTGTATATTTCACCCTGTGTAAAAGTGAGAAACATGTTATACAGCACATATGTGCTATAAGGTGTCCTTATGTAAATATTTAACTGTGTGTCCTCGCAAGTACTGTAGCTGAGGTATGTATAAAACTCTGGAAAACTGTATACAAAATTCTGTCATATAGGAATTACAACGTTTATGTTTTGAACATAACATAATCCTGGACCTGAAATTTTCCAAGGCGCTAAGGAACATGTGAAGACGGGCTTAGATTTCACTTTGAATAACCACTTACACACTCACACACACACACACACACACGCACACACACACACACACACACACACACACACATGCACGTACGCACACACTGCACCTGTTTGTGTTCCTGACCTGTACATGTTTAAGTCTCTGTGTGTTCATGTAGTGTACCTCTATACCTTGCACTGTCACTGAGTGCAGCCTGCATACGTTTGAAGCTAAAGACCTTTTTATTGCCCAGGCTTGCTAGCTAATTGCCCTAGTTAAATGTGTTATTGCCGCTCATATGAAGAGCCCTAGCAATGATGACACACAAAGCCAGGTGAGCTTTGCTGGGTAACTTTCCACTCACTACAATCTTCAGTTGTGAGAGGATGGACAGAAGGAGAGACAGGTGGCTTGACCTCTCCAGCTGATATTGATCTTGTGTTTTTTATTTTTTTTCAAGATAACCAACTGTTGTCCTCTGTTTATCAGCTGTGAACCTAATGTAGATCTAACTGCAGAGTTATGCTAATGTGTACATGCTACTATCTGCCAAAATGCAGATATCAAAGAAATCAATGCAATCAGATTCCAGGTGACAGAAAGGGATGACTCTTTTAGGTTAAATATAAGGTCAGTGGATAACTCTGAATGCTCATGAACTTTCTCTTTGTTAAAAGATGTTCAAAGATAAGCGACAGGGTTGACTATTACTGTGTACTTATTATTACATGAAAAAGTGAGTCATGTGTAAATAGTCTCAGCTCTCTCTTAAAGATTATCAAGTGGGAATGCTCAGTGATGTGAGAAGGTTTTTCTTGGCTGCACACATTCTCCTTACAAAAGGTTAAAGCGTTCACAGTTTAAAGCAGAGAATGATCAGAAAGAAGGGAAGAATTTAATCTCACCTACAGCAGCGACTCGTGACCATAGATTTTAGTGGTACAGGGCAACATCAGTAATGACATAGCCTCAATCAAAAATTGAGTCGAGAGGCTATCACACTTGTCTTATGCTACAGGCTATTATCTAATGACTAGTTATAGAGTAACTCCGTAATTGGGAGTCGACAACATGGTCATCCAGTAAATAGTCTGGCAAAACATCTGTGTGGTTTTAGGCTTACCTTCAACTGTGTTCAAGGTAATATTATTAATCAGTTTTGACAGGTTTTAACAACATCTTCAGCCCAGCTACATCTTAAAAACCACACAAAAGCTCTGAAACCAGACTAAATAATTGGGCCTTGGGAGATATGTTTCTTCTTTTCCTTAGCTGTGGCTTTGGGAAACTAGAATTTAACACAAGTATTTAATTTATTTCTGATGCAAGGACATTATCCACTCCATAATTTCTATTTCCCTCTCCTAGACTTTGCAAAAAAAAAAAAAAAAAAAAAAAAAAAGGTTCTGCACATCATAGACACGCAGTCTACACTTACACTTTTGCCATGTTGCATATATTTATTAGATTTAACTCAGATTGTTGGTTATAAAACAAGATCATGGCAGCCACAGTGTATGTTAAAATTTCGTGTTAAACACCTTTGTCATTAACTGTTCTGTCCACTCTTCCTCACCAACAAAAATGAGTGAACATGGGGCAGAGAAAATCCTGCCCCAATGGATCTCTATTTGCACTGGTTGCAGTTCCCATAATAACTCTATGGAAGCTAAATGTGGAAGTGTGTGTGTGTGCTACACAGCGATTGTGTAACATCTTGAAAGGTGAGCAAATCAATGCCTCATCATCAGTTTAACTCTGTCAAATATCAACATTTTTAAATCATTGGACTCAAAAAGGGGAATTGATATTTCAATGGAATTTGTATAGAGTTGTGAATGAGAACTTTATGAAGATTAATATTTGTTAAATGGGTGAGATATATGGTGGGACTCAACATACACATATGGAGGAACCACCCCTGCCTTCCTGTCCTGTAAATATTGTCGGTTTAAACTCATTTAGAACTACTAAATTGATTAAATAATTATTTTAGTAATACTCCATGGGTTTGATATTGTAGCTCACAGAGACAAAAAAAAAAAAAACATCAAATGATGCTTTGACCCTGTCCTCTAAAACCTTTCAAACACATAATGACTAAACGGATAAATTGCAGAACATGACCCAACTTTAATTTAAGGGTAGTTACATCTGTTAGGACTAAACCATAAGAAATAATAGGAATCACAACCATTTAAATACATACCCTGGCTGCAAATCACGTGTAACTGATGACTTCCCTCAGTTTAAATAAGTTACTTCAGATGCTAGTATGTGCGTAAATAATACAGTACACTGAGAAAGAAGTTCTTGACATAGTGAAAGGGCCTAGCTCACTATAAGGGTTCTGCGTGAAACCTTTTCTGAAAGTGGAGTCCTCTCTTTTAGTGTTCTATATAGAATGTGAAAGTGTCCAAGTAGTATTGCAGTGGACCAAACTGAGCACTTGGAAATAGAGCTGACCAACGTATGGAACAACCCGCCC
>JAFFST010044843.1:83473-93553 GCA_022414735.1 Noturus placidus | reverse complement strand
GAGGCTGACGTGCTAACCACTAAGCCACCGTGCGCCCCTATTATTATTATTATTATTATTATTATTATTATTATTATTATTATTATTATTATTATTATTATTATTATTATCATGACTGAGGTTAGTTATTATTTTATTGATTATACTGGGTATACTTAAACACACAGTAGAAAATACCTACATTTTTGCACTTAAATTAAAACCAGCTTGATTTTTTTCTTGGTCTGTCCCCTGTAAAGGTACATTATTACCTGAAATGTAAATAGGATCTAATTAAACCTTCCTTACATAAACATGAAACATGAACTTCTGCAGGAAGTATAAATAAAATGTCATGAATCAATGAATTAATAATAAGCATCTCAGAACCAAACAAATCAGTTGCTAGGAGCAAACATTTAGATATTTTAAAACGTACCAAACCCATCTCATGTACTGAATATGTAACAACTGAATACAATTTGCCTGCTGATTTGAAAAAGAAAGACATTTGGCTTTGCTCACCTTGTTGTTCAGAGCGCTGGCTTTAGTTTTAGTGAGGAACCAGTGCTCAGTGTGGTACTCAATGAAATGTATTTTGTGGCAGGCAAAGGGAGACATGCCACCCTCAGGCAGTACTGGGACCTCCAGCAGGGCATCGGGTAGGGTGAAGGTATCGCCATTGGTGCCCGTAAAGGTGTGCGCGTTGATGTCTGTGGAATACCAGTGGTGCGCTGTGATAGTGAAGTAAGGACAGGTGTCCAGGGTCTTTCCTCTGTGGAAATGGCATAGAGGAATCAAAGTTAACTCTTATATTCTGTGTGGGTCAAAAGGACTGATTTTAAAAGTGGAACAATACAATTGTGTGTACGGTGGTGTGTGGGGGTGGGCAGGTCTAATGTATTGGCCTGCATCAGTTCACACCCCAAGGCAGGTTCTTTCATCAAATGATTTAAGCTGATCACTTGTAGTTACATCATAACGGTATATTGCTATCATGTTTGGTGTCACGTATTGTTAACACATATTTCATGATGAACAATTCAGGAAATAACATTCACACAGTATAACCATGTGTATATATGGTGTTCTCTCTCTCTCTCTCTCTCTCTCTCTCTCTCTCACACACACACACACACACACACACACAAACCTCTGATAAGCATCTATACAGGCTGCTGCTTGCATGTTTAATATGACACTCTGTTAGCTAGCACAGGACTTTTTATAACAATACGATGAATATTTAAATAAAGGCCCATGAGTCCAGTAAATCAAATATTGAAACAGTAAGTATTACAGACTGAGAGATTTAAACTAGATACTTGTTTGACGTTATGAAGTGGACTCAGATAATTCAGTTACACGACTGAATATTTGCTTATTAAAATTAACACACGTATTTAACCTTGAGCTGAAAATATACCCTCAATGGTTTCACGATTGACAGGGAAAACTTAATTTGCATAACACAGTAGAGATTTTTGCCCTGCAGATGCTTGATTTCAGTAATGACCATAAAACACCATTTTGAAATCATAAACATGAAACAACAGCCATAAGGAGGATTATCAAGCATGTGGGTAGTTTAGCCTATTTCCGTGAATTTTATTTGTATTGCTAATAACTGAAACTAATATACAACACAATACAATACGCAAAAGTAAAGAACAGGACCTACGAACAATACAGGTGGATCCATGGCCAATTGGTGTACAGAATATGAGCGTTAAACATACAGTATTTTAACCAATTTGCTGCACAGTAACAGTAATTTCAGGTAACAGATTTGTACCTGAAATGCTAACTAGGCATCAAGCTAGTCATGGTCAGTTAGCATTATATGAGATCATATTAATGTATCCCTAGCATAACAGCCATATTAGGATTAATGTGGGAGGCTGGTTTATAAAATTAAGCACTTGTACACAAAATTGCCCATTTGTTAAAGGAGAGTAGAGTAACGTACTAATTCCAGCAAGTCAAATCATGTGACAGTAGATTTGAGACTCTTACCTCTGTCCATCGGTGCTGCATGGTGCGTCACTAATCAGCGAGAAGGCAAAACGCTCGGCTACTGAGGCCAAATGGCTCAGGCCTCGTGTGTCTGTGCGGCTCGGTTTGGCAAGGGCACAGAGGAGGTCATAGGTCAAAGCTCGGCTGCTGTCTTTCAGGGGAGTCTGCTCGGCTTCACTCAAGATCTAGATGTAGCATGAGACATCATGATCATTCAGAGGACACATTCTAAACATCTAACCAATCAGATCATCTTCATATAAATGATCATTTCCTCCAGCATGATTTGTGCTGATCAGATAATTCGCCATCATATTTGTTCTTAATCAGTCTCTGTCTTTACACAGAGTGTACGTGCACCACATGTATAGTGGTGCTAGAACTTTCTATATTTCAAAAACATCATCAGATTTCCACACAAGTCCTAAAAGTAGACAACGAGAACCCGATTAAACAAATAAGAAGAAAATGTATTATACTTTTTTTTATATTATACTTTATTCATTTAGTTACTGAGGAAAAAAGTATGTGAACCTTTGCTTTCTGTATCTCGTGTGTGCCCCTTTTGCAAAAACTATGTTTTCCGGTAACTGTTCAGCAGTCCTGCACATCGGCATAGGGGGATTTTAGCACATTCCTCAGTACAGAAAAGATTTGTCTCATTTGCTTAATTAATTGGGTTCTCACTGTCTACACTTTGTGAAAATCTGATGATGTTTCAGGTCATATGAAATACGAAATAACTATTTCTTTCGAAATATAGAAAATTCTAAAGGGTTCACAAACTTTCAAGCACCAGACCTACTGAGGACACTATCTACATCTCCACCACTCTACATACTGTATATACACCTACATACACCACTCTACCTGTATACTCTACATACACCACTCTACCTCTGAAAATCAGAGAATGTAACTCTTGATAATCTAAGCATCAATTCTCTGTTTTTCACCAGTTTACTTATTATACCAGTGTATAAAACGAATAGTGAAGTATTCAGAGGAGATTCAGGACCTTGTGGAAAAACAATCCTCCAAACACCAGACCAAGAGCTCATCATTGATATCAAGAAGTCCAGACAGGATGAGTCTTGGACTTGGATTCAATTTTATGAATACCTAAGGCTTGACTTGGGTTTATGAGGCTCTTACTTTGACTTGCACTGTTTAAGTAAGTAAATAATGTCAGTGTAAATCATTGTTTCTTCTACATTTAAATAACATTAATCAAACTACACGTCTATGAACTACTGCATTTAATTAAGGTAGCTAAAGTAATTTAAATGTAATTATTAATGGTGGAAACATCCTCGCTCTCATTTCACACAATGCGTTCAACCCTTGGTATAAACTCAACTTGAGTAGCAACTTGCATAGCCTCAACATGCATTTCATGTCTAAAGGACTTGACTACAACAGTTTTCTTTATTGATGGTATTGTTGAGCAAGTGTCCTGCAAGTTCTGGGGTGTCCACATTTTAGAAAACCTCTCATGGGTTGCCTACACCAACTCCCTTGTTAAGAAGGCTACAGCAGCATCACCAAAAACACAATTTTGACACTTTTGACAAAGCATCACAGTGTGGAAACCATCTATAACATATGCTACTTATATTTATATTTTATATTTTATATTTATTTATTTAGCAGACGCTTTTATCCAAAGCGACTTACAAGTGCACACTCACACACCAATGGTAGCAGAGCTTCCATGCAAGGTGCTAGCTTGCCATTGGGGGCAACTTAGGGTTAAGTGTCTTGCCCAAGGACACTTCGGCATGGGATCATCCGGGCCGGGATTCGAACCACAAACCCCACGATTAGTGGATTAGTGGACAACCCGCTCTACCGACTGAGCCACAGCCGCCCTATATATATAAACCCACATGCTAATCCTCACCTTCCCCACTGCATCCAGCACGGCGGTCATCTGTTCGTGTGTCGTGTCTATGCTGACTTTATTAATAAGCCCCTCCAGTACACGGTTGATCAGTGTCTCATCCAGAGGTTGATGGAGCTGTTCCAGCAGTGCCCACACGGCCTGAGCTTCAGTGTCCGAAACCAGAGTCACATTTGCAATCCCATACACAGGGTGAACCCGGGCACCTCCAGTGGCATCAGAAAGAATTACGCGAAAGCGCTTCGGTGTTGGGTTTGACGAGCCGACACTTGGTGTGAGTGTGATGTCCAAACCAGCACTTTGCTGGCCAATATCGAATGTAAGCTCACCACTGGCCATTATGAAATCTGTGTCAGCCACGGCAGGCCAGATCAGAGTTGGACCAATGGACTCAGCCTTTGGCAACTCCTGTGGGGAATCAAATGTGTAAAAAATTGTTTTTTTCACAGTAATCAAATAGCATAAGTAAAAATAAGGAATTTTTAGCATTTCTTTAGTTCAGCTGGAAAAATCTAAATAATAATAAAAAATGCTTTGGTAAGACATTCAGTTACCACCCTTGGACTTCCATTACACATAAATATGTTTTCAGGAAAGTGTGTCAAAATACTTGTTTGTGATGTTTTCACATATAGATAAGTATCTTATAAAGTATCTCACAAAAGTAAGGACACCCCTTAAATGTTTGTAAATATTTGATGATATCTTTTCATGTGACAACACTGAAGAAATGACACTGTGCTACAATGTAAAGTAGTGAGTGTACAGCTTGTGTAACAGTGGAAATTTACTGTCCCCTCAAAATAACTCAACACACAGACATTAATGTCTAAACCGCTGGTAACAAAAGTGAGTACACCCCAGGTGAAAATGTCCAAATTGGGCCCAAAGTGTCAATATTTGTGAGTGTGCTCTCTGTAAGTCGCTTATAAATGTAAAATGATGTTTCTGTAAAGCTGCTTTGAGACAATGTCCATTGTAAAAAGCGCTATACAAATTGATTAAATATAATTATAATTATAATCTTCCACTCCTCCATGACGACATCATTTCCATGTCCTTAGTCTGCTTGTCTTCAGAAGACTGTTTGCGGGCTTTCCTGCTCATCATCTTTAGAAGAGGCATCCTTCTGGGACGACAGCCATGCAGACCAATTTGATGCAGTGTGCGGCGTATGGTCTGAGCACTGACAGGCTGACCCCCCACCCCTTCAACCTCTGTTCTGAGTGGATTCTGTCCTGTTAAACCGCTGTATGGTCTTGGTTACCGTGCTGCAGCTCAGTGTCAGGGTCTTGGCAATCTTCTTATAGCCTAGGTCATCTTTATGTAGAGCAACAATTCTTTTTTTCAGATCCTCAGAGCATTCTTTGCCATGAGGTGCCATGTTGAACTTCCAGTGACCAGTATGAGGGAGTATGAGAGTGATGACACCAAATATAACACACCTGCTCCCCATTCACACCTGAGACCTTGTAACACTAACAAGTAACATGACACCGAGGAGGGAAAAGGGCTAATTGGGCCCAATTTGGACATTTTCACTTAGGGGTGTACTCACTTTTGTTGCCAGTGATTTAGACATTAATGTCTGTGTGTTGAGTTATTTTGAGGGGACAGTAAATTTACACTGTTAGACAAGCTGTACACTCACTACTTTACATTGTAGCAAAGTGTCATTTCTTCAGTGTTGTCACATGATAAGGTATCATCAAATATTTACAAAACTGTGAGGGGTGTACTCACTTTTGTGAGATACTGTATATAGTCAACAGAAATAAAGATTTTCAGCCATTGAATAGCAGGTGGTCTGAGAAGCTCTTTATCATTCAGACAGCACAACATCTGACTGAAACAGTAGCCAAATGGACCCTTTCTCTGATAAACTGTTAAACCTTATTTTAAAAAAAGAATGCTTGATGGATTCGCTTCAGGGATAGAAAAAGTTCATCTGATTTCTAAATGGTAAATGGCGCACTTATATCCAAAGCGCTTTACACTGTGTCTCATTCACAAATTCACACACACACCGATGGTAGCAGAGCTTCCATGCAAGGTGCTAGCTTGCCATTGGGGGCAACTTAGAGTTCAGTGTCTTGCCCAAGGACACTTCGGCATGTGGCGTCATCCGGGTCGGGAATCGAACCGCCAATCCTACGATTAGGGGATTAGTGGACAACCCGCTCCACCGATTGAGCCACAGCCGCCACCTCTAATTTCAAGATAAAAAATGAAAGCTGAATTAACTTATGTAGAATGGAGAACAAATCTAAAAAGGAAGAAAGAGAGAAGTGAGAGAGTGTGAGAAGTAATCTGAAACGTCACTCTGGCTCCAGCTTGTCCAATTCAGTGTTCCAGATGAACTGTACAACCACATATTTGGCCTTGTGAAGGGTGAAGGGTTAAGACATAAGATGTTTAATTTTAGTCCAAGGTCAGAGTTTGTGTCACATGTTTAACCCTGTTCACAAGGTCCATAAGGTCATATTGTAAAACCTGATGTAGATTCTCACTCAAAGCAAATTAAAATATGTATGTGTGTGTGTGTGTGTGTGTGTGCGCATGTCTAAAAACCCATGGGCACCAAAGAGAGTTATTACCACCTCTTCATCAGCAGTGTGTATGTTTGTATATGAATATAATATCCATGTGTTAAATCACACCATGTGTTTGTGTGTGTGTCACTGCACCTCACCTGAAAATGGTACTTCACAGATAAAGCTGATGCCACACTGCCGTCCCTGTAGACCTGCAGAGTGACTCTGTTTGCTCGGAGCGTGGCCACAGGCAGCCGGGAGCCCACAGCAAAATACACCAGCCCCCGTGGGTCATCACTTTCCAGCATGGTGATGTTAGCAAAGCGGGCACTCTGATTAATCGCAGCACCAACTCCTACTTCATAGATCTCCACCAGGAACCACACCTGGAACTCAGGCTCCTGCAAACAGTAAAAATACATGGATTAACACAACTATTTTTTCTGTCATTATGCCATCCTCCTAGTTTGATCCTTTGAACCATGTGTAGACTTTAAATAGTGCATTAATCCTGATTGTTTTAATTATTAATTATTTGAATAATTTGACAGATCTTGTATGAATTTTAAAGTATAACACCAGACAAGGCACAAGTACAGTTTAGGTCTCACAGAAACAAAGCCATATGAGATTCTAGCAATTGTGCTAAAGGGCTGTTATAGCTAGATGAACTGGGTTGGAGGAGAAAACTTTAAAGCTAGTATTACATGACGCAGAAGAAATTATGCGGCATCAAAGAAAATGAATGCATGAGAGAGAAGGAGTTAGATGACTGGACGGCTAGTTTGTCAGACAGACCCGTCCTGCCTTTCTACCTGATCTGGTCGGACCTCCAATTGGAGGAGACAGAGAACCTGTCCTCTCCTGCACAGCACCCTGCCCGAGGTCTGCTGCAGCTCTTGTGTCAGATTAATCCCCTGACTGAGCAATGCTGGAGCTGTGAGGCTGAATGTCGCCCGCCAGGACACGAAAACATCCTCAAATGCTCTGTCAAACACGCAAGCCCGGTGTTAATCCTGTCCAGCAGTGTGAACTGTGGCCAACAACATTAACAGTATGTATGCTACGATAAAATGTAAGGCAGAGTAATGAAGAAGATGAAGAAGTGGAAGACGTTTACCTGTTTTCCTGCCTCTGAAGGAAGAGTATGGCTGTCCTGTTGTCTGAGTCTTCATCCAGAATCTGGCCTGTCTGAGAACTCAGAGTGAAGCCCACAATTCCATTGTGAAGATCACTCCCTGAGAGAAATACATAATAACAAGAAACAGTCATCACACAAAACCATTCAACCACTGACTTAGACAAGTACAGCTAATATTTAAAAAAATAAATACATTTTTACAAGCATTCCCATTTCATACTCTAGACCTTCTATTGAAACTATAATATGTTTGCCTTGTGAGTTAATTTTTTAGGAAAAAGGGTCTTGAGAAGCTTTGTTGGACTCAAGGTGGAGGTAGATTTCTGGGCCAAAAAATTTAAACAGAAGTCTACATTAAGCTAATGTCAGTTTTTCTAGGCTTTTTGTGACTATTTTAGATATAGAAACACTTTCTATTTTTCCAAAGCTTTGATCCTTATAATGGAGCGGTAATTGCACCATATCACAAATCATTCTGGACAAATTCTACTCATGAAATCTATAGCTATGTTCACATGATCCCTTGACTTATTAAAGCCTAATTTAACAAGCTTCAAAGTATCAGAATGACCCTTGAAATGTTAATTGGTTTTTCCCCTGGGGTAAAGGGGAAGTCAGCAAGTGTGTATTAAAGAAAGACTGGGAATGCAGGTTATGACGTTATGACAGACATGAGTTCATGGTCAAACAAATCTATTTATGGAGTGACAGCAGAGGACAAATGATGCTTTTACCTAGAATAATGATTTTGGCAAAGAAAGTGACGCCACTCTCATCCGGCGAGCTGACGATCTGTGCTCCCCCTTCTGGTTCACTGAGGTAGACATAAAAGACCTCCTGCCCCTCCGGCTCCTTGTCGTCTAGAATAAAGAGGCTGACCTCAGCCTCTGTTTGCCCCTCCGACAGAGTGACCGTCTGCGACTCAAGTGTAAAGTCGTCCCCTTCCCTTGCCCATGTCCCATTGTGTTCCTGAAGGAATGAAGCCCCATGCAGCACCGGAGAAACAAGACCACCATCATAAACTCCAACCCGGGCACTTACCACCCCTGTTTGCCCTGCTGTCCTGCGTACTCTTAGGACAACTTTCTGAGCTGGCGCCCCCTCCAGCCTGTCTTCAGAAGTGCGGCTCATCGCTGGGCCAATACTTAAAAATCCAAATCCTGTGATGGCATCATTGTGGAGAATGGTAATAGCAGAAATACTGTTTTCAGTTACAATACGTGGACGTGCACTGAGAAACGTATAGCCTGCGCTAATAACGCGAACGTCGGTCAAGTTCACATAGAATGTCTCATTAGGTTCCATCAGCGAGTCATCTAGAATGGAGATGTTGATGGCGGCAGCTGTTTGGCGGCCTTCAAAGAGTAGCTGCCTATCGTGCACTGGGATGAAATCTTCACCAGGAAGGGCACTGCCTGGCCAGGTCTTGTAGTAGAGCTGAGTGCGGTTGGTGCGAAAGCCGTAGAGGCGTTGGACATAGATAGTGATGGTGTGCACGTCTTCTGTAATATCCAGCTTCCAAGAGTCAGGATGGAATTGATACAGTCCTAGTGACTCCACCTCTGCCACAGTGTAACCAGGTCTGAGCAATCACAGGAACACAAAATGTAAATATTGTAACAGTGTCATCATAAATTATGGCACCCACTAGCTACTGATAAGTATTATACAATATGGTGAAAATATATATGAGGAATACTTGATGGAAGTCAAAATGATTTCTTTCAAAAACTTCTTAGTATCATTTTACCAAATATATTAATGTAAAAACCAAGAAAATTCTCAAATATACAAGGATCATTTGAGTTCAGACTTTTTAAATATGGTATAAAACAGACAACAAAAATAAAAATATAACTACATTTAAAAGGATGTATGGAGCCGGTATTACCTGAATCTGGCTCCTCCTGGTGACATGGACTCTATAGTAGTCAGGTGAACTGCATGTGCAACAGGCACAGACATATTATACTCAGCTATAAAAGATATGATTTTGCTCCTCTGGCCATGAAAGAGGATCACAGTGCCTACAGACAAAACACAAAACACAAACACGCCATTAAGCAAGACTTGGACAAGTGAAACCTGCAGGATCTATACACTATATCCACAATATACGGTATATAAATTTACATAATTTAAGCTTTGGCACTAATGTCACAGTTTTTTTATTGTCACAGTCTCCACAGTGTGAATATCTCTTGTCCTGTGAGTCTGAGTTTGACGATTACTAACCTGAGCTGGGAGTGATTGCTCCGGGCTGGTAGCCTGATGGAGTCTGCCCAGGAGGGAATCCAGCTCTCCACTGCACAGTCACGTCTCCATAGAGACCCGTCCTGTTGATTAACGCATCACATCGGCCGCTCTTGACATCAGATACCTGCAGGTCCAAGGAGGCAAAGCCCACCTGGAAAGACAGTGATTAATTTACTGCCAAGAATTGTGATAATGATGTGATTCTACAAGACCTTTATGAAAATATTTTAGTTTCACTAATATATTCACAA
>JAFFST010044843.1:63304-83277 GCA_022414735.1 Noturus placidus | reverse complement strand
GTGTAACTATAGTGCCATCTTGTGGCAATTTGCTTGTATTTTTGACTATGGAATATGGAGACTGACTTCTGCATTGGCAGCCTCTTCAGGCACAGACACAGTGACGATCCTTGCATCCAGCTGCACACGGGGAGGAGAGGCGAGCAAAGGTCCTATCAGACTCACATTCATCAGCTGCACTGTGATGTTAAATCCTGTTACAAAGAAAACCTGAAAAGAAGCATAGGATGTTAACAGTAAATGTACATTTGTCTTCAACTTCCCCATTCATAAGTAATATAAGTCATTTCAGTCACCATGGGCAACACAACAACACTTTCACAGAAGCATCTACTACTTCCACTATCATTAGTTAAGTACAAAGCAGTTACTTCCTGGATTCAATCCTGTATTCATGCAGTTATCTAATCAGCCAACCATGTGGCAGCAGCACAGTGCATAAAATTATGCAGATACAGGTCAAGAGCTTTAGTTAATGTTCACATCAAACATCAGAACCATGGTGTGAATATTACTGAAACTAACTTTGTAACATCCACTGTGTGGCTGTTCTGGTAGCAGAAATGGCTTGTTGATTAGAGAGTTCAGAGGAATATGGCCAGACTGGTTCGAACTGACAGGAAGGTAATTCAATCAGTCTTTACAACCACAGTGAGCAGAAAAAGCATCTCAAAATGCACAACATGTTGAACCTTGAGCAGAAGACCACTTCAGGGTCCATTCCTGACAGTGAAGAACAGGAATCTGAGGCTACAGTGGGCACATACTCACCAAAACTGGACAGTTGAAGATTGGAAATACATTGCCTTAACTTTTTCTAATCTTTACATCGCACTGTTCTTTGAAAGCTACACTTTTAATTGATTTGATTCACTAGCATTCTAGTTACAGTCTGTTTTACCATTAGAATAACATTTTCTCCAAAGAAATTGTGTAAAATTTGCATTTAATTGGAATGCATGCACATTAAAACAACACCATCCAAATATGTGCATAACAAACCTGTGTGGTAATTGGCGTGGCGATACTGGCAGACTTCTCATCATCCTTCACCACGATGCTCCCAGTAGATCTGTCCTCAGTGAAACTCTGGCCAGGAGTGGGATAACTGATCTGGTATCCGACACTGACACTGCCAAACGTCCCAGCCAGCCTGCTAACGTTCAGCGCCAGGTACCTGCTGCGGTTAGTGTCATTCACAAGTAGCTTCTGGTGCTCACTGAAAAGGGCAAACACTCCGTGTGGCTCATCGTTGGCACGGACCCGGAGGCGGACACTGCTGCGGTTGGTATCAAGTTCAGCACCACCCTCCACCAAGCTCAGACGAACTGTGTAGACCTCCTCCAGCTCGGGCACAGGGTCAGGCAGCAGGGTAAGGACGAGCTCTGCTAGACGCTGACCTGCCAGAATAGTAGCTGATCCATGGAGGGTGAGAAAGTCACCCGTTGAGTCTGTGTCACTGAGGATCTCCCAGAATACCTGAGGAAAAGTGAATGGGATGGGTGTAATAAACAATTTTCATACTGTTTATTATAACATGTTCCATAAATTCAATTAAATGTTAGTTATCTTTGTCATACTGAAACTTTCTATAAGTGGTATTTCTTATTACAGACACTATTAGTCAAGGTAACTGGACTTATACGGTCATTTCTTTTAAATGGGTCACTACTAATACAATGACCTGCTACTAATAACTTCTTACATGAAATATCTACCGTAACACTATAAAAATGTCCTTGGTATGATGCGATACAAAGGGGAAGAGATCGATTAATCAAGAAGAGTTGTGTGAGTGTGCATTGTCCTTACAGTGATATTTCCCATGACTCCTTCTCTGCGCATGATAAGGAGGGAGATGTTCAGAGCACCTTCATGGTCTGCAGGTTCACTATAAATACGCTCTCTTAGATCCTGTTCGGTGAACTGCACTATGCCATTCGGGTCACCAAATTTTGCAATCTGACACACACACACACACACACACACACACACACAAGAACAAGAATTAATTATGTAGAGTGCTAAATGAAGTGTGATATCTGTACGAAAAAAAAAAAAAAAAGATTCTGATTGCGATTAGGTGAAAGCAGATCCTCAAGAAAGGGAAACATTTTTACAAACTTTCAAAGATTTTTACATTTTATTTACTCTCTTGTTGGATTAGTGTAGAGGCAACATGTCTTGATCAAAATACAATGAGTCATGGATGAAAGAAAATGTTTAAAGACAATCAGACAGAGAAGTATGTGTTTATTCTTCAAGTGAAAATCTGAAATGTGACTGTTAAAAAAAAATGTTGCGTCTTATGTGTGTTAGATGAAATGAAGAAGCTTTTATTATTCACATATACACTACAGCACATTCAAATCCTTTTTCTTTGCATATCCCAGCTTGTTAGGAAGCAGGGGTCAGAGCGCAGGGTCAGCCATGTTATGCTGCACCTAGAGCAGTGAGGGTTAAGGGCAGTGCTTAAGGACCCAATAGTGGCAGCTTGGCAGTGCTGGGGCTTAAACACCTGACCTTCTAATCAGTAACCCAGTTATCTTTAAAAAAAAATAAATAAATATTTGTTATTCAGTCATATTAATTAACTTTCTGGACCAAGGAATTTTATGTAGCTGAACCTTTACAAATTTGACTTGAATACCCACGCTCTCACGTTTCTATGAGCAACAAACAGATTAAATAATATTTCATCCTACAATAACATTATAGAATATATTAATACTGTGCACTCTTGGCAGTGTAACAATAACATACCCGCAGTGTGACAGAGCCTGCTCTGGGGTCAACATCCATGTCTCCAAACAGGTGGCTGAGTCTAATTACAAATGTTTCCTCCACTTCCACCTCACCATGGGGCAGAATCTGGAGCTCGATGCTACGCGTTCCCCCTTCTCCATCTCTGAAATGGAGCGATCCGTTCACCGGTTCACCAAAATCTGTGTTTACAGACGGCAATACTTCATTTGTGTTGGGTCCTAGAATGTTCCATGTTATCTGAGAGAGAACAATAATATTTCACAATTAGCATGACTGTCTGAATCAGTTTCCGGTATATTATTCAAGTAATATAGAGCAATTTATTATCATTTTAATGACTAAATGAATTCTTCTTATTACTGATTATACAAAATACTGATAATATTGTTAAACCATTTTCCATTTTAACAGTTTTACTCAGGATAACCCAAAATAGGCCATCATAAGCGCAGCAATTTCAGCAGAATATGCATTACGATAGAGGAATTGTTGATTTTCAATCACATTTGTGGTTATACTGCTGAAAATATTGCCTATCCAGCAAGTTGCATAATTAGAGCTTTAAATCAGTCAGTATATCCATCCATCCATCCTCAACCGCTTATCCGTAATCGGGTCGCGGGGGTAGCAGCTCCAGCAAGGAACCCCAAACTTCCTTTTCCTGAGCAGCATTAACCAGCTCTGACTGGGGGATCCCGAGGTGTTCCCAGGTCAGTGTGGAAATATAGTCTTTCCACCTAGTCCTGGGTCTCCTCCCAGTTGGATGTGCCTGGAATACCTCCCTAGGGAGGCGCCCAGGTGGCATCTTTACCAGGTGCCCGAACCACCTCAACTGACTCCTTTCGACGCAAAAGGAGCAGCGGCTCGACTCTGAGTTCCTCTCGGATAGCTGAGCTTCTCACCCTATCCCTAAGGAAGAGGCCAGCCACACTCCTGAGAAAACCCATTACGGCCGCTTGTACCCGCGATCTAGTTCTTTCGGTCATTACCCAACCTTCATGACCATAGGTAAGGGTAGGAACGAAAATTGCCCGGTAGATCGAGAGTTTTGCCTTCTGGCTCAACTCTCTTTTCGTCACAACGGTACGGCAAAGCGATTGCAATACCGCACCCGCTGCACCGATTCTCCGGCAAATTTCCCGCTTCTATGTCCCCTCACTCGTGAACATGACCCCGAGGTACTTGAACTCCTTCACTTGGGTTATGTTCTCATTCCCAACCCTGAGTAGGCACTCCATCGGTTTCCTACTGAGAACCATGGCCTTAGATTTAAAGGTGTTAATCCTCATCCCAGCCGCTTCACACTCGGCTGCGAACCGATCCAATGAGTGCTGGAGGTCACGGACTAATGATGCCATCCGGACCACATCATCTGCAAAAAGCAGCGATGAGATCCTCAGGTCACCAAACCGCAAACCCTCCCCACCATGACTACGCCTCAATATCCTGTCCATGAATATCGCAAACAGGATTGGTGACAAAGCGCAGCCCTGGCGAAGACCAACCCCCACCTGGAACAAGTCCGACCTTTTGCCGAGCATCCGGACACAGCTCTTGCTTTGGGCGTACAGCGATTGGATAGCCCTAAGAAGGGAACCCTTCACCCCATACTCCCTCAGCACATCCCACAGTAGACCCCTGCGGACCTGGTCATACGCCTTCTCCAGATCCACAAAACACATGTAGACTGGATGAGCATACTCCCAGTACCCTTCCAAGATTCTTGCGAGAGTAAAGAGCTGGTCTGTTGTTCCACGACCAGGACGGAATCCGCATTGTTCCTCCTCAATCTGAGGTTCGACAATCGGCTGAACCCTCCGTTCCAGCACCTTGGAGTAGACTTTACCAGGGAGGCTGAGAAGTGTGATACCCCTGTAATTGGCACACACGCTCTGGTCCCCCTTTTTAAACAGGGGAACCACCACCCCAGTCTACCACTCCTTGGGCACTGTCCCCGACTTCCACGCAATGTTAAAGAGGCGTGTCAACCAAGACATCCCCTCCACACCCAGAGCTTTCAGCATTTCTGGACGGACCTCATCAATCCCCGGGGCTTTGCCACTGTGTAGTTGTTTGACTACCTCAGTGACCTCCACGGAGATTGACGATGCTCCCCATCAGCCTCCACCTCTGCCTCTACCATAGAGGGCGTGTTAGTCGGATTCAGGAGTTCCTCAAAGTGTTCCTTCCACCGTGCAGTTACTTCCTCAGTTGAGGTCAACAGCGTCCCATCCTTACTGTACACAGCTTGGATGGTTCCCCGTTTCCCTTTCCTGAGGTGGCGGATGGTTTTCCAGAAACACCTCGGTGCCGACCGAAAGTCCTTCTCCATGTCCTGTCCGAACTTCTCCCACACCCACTGCTTTGCCTCTTTCACAGCAGAAGCTGCAGCCCTTCTGGCCTATCGGTACCTTGCAACTGCCTCCGGAGTCAACCGGGATAACACATCCCGGAAGGCCTCCTTCTTCAGTCGGACGGCTTCCTTGACCACCGGTTGTATATTTCCTACCAGTCAGTATATTTCCTACATAAAGAGAACACTGTGGAATCCAACTTGACAGCTCCTCTATCTATTCTTGATCAGCTGTCCAATCCATGAACCCCATTATCCCATTGTGACCGAATAAAGCGATGGAAACATCAAATGGAAAGTTTTCAAAAATCATTTCTACATATGTGGAATACTTGTGAAGTGTGCATGTTATGAGGTCATTATCTAGATGCTGCTCACCGTGGCATCACCGACCACCCCTCCGAAGCGCTCCAGAACGAGGCTGAGCCTCAGTGTTCTGTCAGGGTTGGGGATCGAGATCACACTTTGATTGACGAATCGGACCATTCCGCTGGGTGAGTCGCTTTTAGCAATGGTAATCTGAGTGATGAGTCGGGTGCCAAGTACTGCTCCTCCTGAGGCCGCACTGAGCTGGATTTCAAACACCTCGTTATACTCCCTGTGAAAAGTTATGAGAAAAACTTTACTTTATCTGATTTCATTTGTGTTATCATTCACATAAAATATGAGGTATTACAACCATAATTTAAAGAACAGGATATACAGATTTTAAGTCCAACACAATATATAAAAAAATATTTCTCAAGGTTAAATCTAAAGACACATTGAAGGTTCCAAACCTCACTCACCTGTCCAGATCATCCACTATGGAGAGATTAATGTGGCTGACATTCTGGCCATGCCTGAAGGTTATAGTGCCATTAAGTAGGATGTAATCTGAGCCAGACTGTGCAGTCAAGCTTCTGGTTATGTAGTCGATGCTGACCTCCCCGTATGTACCCACTTTCCTCAGGACAGGGATAGAGAAAGTGCCGACATCCTCCTGAACTAAAATCAATAATAAAGAAAACATATAATATCAACAGGATATCATATCATATCCGATCATACCATATCATGTTAAAAAAAAAAAAAAAAAAAAAACATTAAACACTTGTTTTAAAGGGGGAAATCTGAGACTCAAGAAAAACCTGGCAACCTCAGAGGTGTGAACTAAACAAATGAATGTGGAGGTCTGGAAAAACCTGTCTGATATAGCCGTGAATTCTGGCAACCAGGAAAAAGACGGCTATTACTATAGGCCTGCATAGAACACACTGAGTAAGAAGCTGGTTTAAGATATGCGGCAGTAAATGCAGTCAGTCAGTCTATACATGGCTAAAACCATACTAGGTATGTGTGATTTCCTCACATGCCAGGTTTTGATCAAGTTGTTGGACAGTCACGTGACATAATGAAATGGACATATGTACTGTAAGTTCAATCGAGATCAATTCAGATTATAATCAGATACTGGTTGTCTGGGATGCTCTGTAGTAGAAGCGGAATCCATCCATCCATCTTGCCTCTAGCCAATGGGACCCGGAGCAAAGGCGGGGGACACCCTGGATGGCGTGCCAATCCATTGTAGGGCACAACTGCACACACACTCATACCCAAATTCACACACTATGGACAATTTGGAAATGCCAATCAGTCTACAACGCATATCTCTGGACTGGGGCGGAAACTGGAGTATCCGGATGAAACCACTGAAGCACGGGGAGAACGGGCAAACTCCATGCACACAGGGCGGAGGTGGGAATCAAACCCACAACTCTTTAAGAGTGAGTAAACTGGAGGTTACTTGTGAGGATTGAGGATATATTGCCTATGGGCGGCTTTGGCTCAGTCGGTAGAGTGGGTTGTCCACTAATCGTAGGGTTGGTGGTTCGAATACCGGCACGGGTGATCCCATGCCGAAGTGTCCTTGGGCAAGACACTGAACCCTAAGTTGCCACCGATGGCAAGCTAGCACCTTGCATGGCAGCTCTGCTACCATTGGTGTGTGAGTGTTCTCTCATCTGTAAGTCGCTTTGGATAAAAGCATCTGCTAAATGAATAAATGTAGATACACGGGAAAGAGAAACACATTTTATTTAAGGATTTGCTTAAAATCTGTAGTTTTTGAAGCTATATATAGCACAAAATGTCCAATTTTCAAAATGTGGAGGCTTTTCCCAGGCCAACACATACAGTATATAAACTCGAAATAATAACTGTGTTCCTGAATATCTACTGATTTATTATACTTGTGAAATTAGGCGACTGATTTAAGTGTGACGTTGCATTTAAACTGAAGCAAGTGAGTAAAGTACGTGCGTACCAGTGATGTTAATGTAGGAAGGGTCAAACTCCAGGATGCCTTCAACATTGTCATTCTTCTGGATGACAATCATGATTGAGGAGATATTGCCTATTTCTGGAGGCTGGTCTATTTGGAGACCATGTTCTCTTATGGTAAAGTTGAGTGTACTAAGGACAGGAAACAGAATGAGAAAAAAAAAACAAAAACAGAACAATCATACACAATAGACAGTTGACTCTTTTGAATATCTAAAGAAAACAACCATGTCTGAAGATCCAATGTCTTTCGTTGACCTACATGTTCTCATGCTTTCTGTGATTTTGAACACTACCTGTATATTTCACACATGCCATGCTGTACCATTACTCTACCTGTCATTGACGAGTTGCACCTGAGTGATGTTAAGGTAGAAGTTCTCAGGTCCCTCTGCTAGTAAATCATCCACAATCTTCAGCGTAATGACTCTGGAGCTGTGACCTGGGCTGAACAGTAGTCTGCCTGATGCCTTCTCGAAGTCCAGCCCACTCATTGCAGTCTGGCCCTCTGTGTGGTAACTCACCCACACGCTACCCAGCAGCCCCATGGAGCGCACCACTGTGATGTTCACCTGGAGGAACAAAACCACAGGCATTTGAAACCATGGATCAGATCGTAACATAATGAAGAAAATAAGGCATACATTTTCAGTGCACAATATATTTGCAATATTTTCATGAGCATCTGTGAAGGTAACCTGGTGTAGAGTGGCACAATTGTTAAAAGGGATTGGGATAAAATGGACACATTATTAATCGTAGTGGTTTGATTGATGTGTCATTAAAAATATAGCTTTTTAAATATCTCTTTGTATTTGACCCATTCATTGTATTAGTGGATTATTAGCTCTATGTTTCCATAGACCTCCATGTCATCCTATACACAAGCCATATTCATTTATTTGAATCTCTCCTGATTCTGGAACTGATATCAGAAGTTAAAGGGTGTATTTTATTAGAACCATATGCACGGATAGTACAACCTCACTGTTATTCAGCGTTGTAATGTGGAATAAGACAATATGACATTATAAAATGCCAGCGAAACATAGGATGTAACTCTACTGTCACTCTTGTTGTTCCAGTTCAGCGTCATATAGAGTGGTTGTATGTTATAAAATCACTGGATAAAAAAGGTAACTCACTGCTCTGTCATCTTCTGTTACGCTCAGTGAGGACTGGGAGAAGGAGAAGAGGCCATAAGGCAGGTCACTGGCTGCCATGGTGATGGTTGCGTGCTGTCGACTGAGGCTGATGTCTGCACCGGGAGTTAGTGAGGTGAGACTAAGCTCATACAGACGCTTTTCCTCGGGAATATCATCATCCACAGCCTGGAAGAGAAAAGAAGATAACAAAAAATGAGAAGGACACACATACATATATATAGCACTTGGCTTACATTTTCTGGATGTGCTTTGGTAATTAATCTGGAATGACGTGTTTCCATATTACACATGAGAATATAAATTCAATATTAGAACTCTGAGCTTTTGGTTCTGTTACCATCAGCTGAATGGTTGCTGCAGACTGGCGATCTCTCATGATCACTTTCCCCGAGTTCTCCATAAACTCATTGTTGATGGCTGGTGTAATGTTCCAGTATATCGCAATCTCACCAAAAATGCCTGGCCCTCTGACAAGACTATACCACACACACACACACACACACACACACACACACACACACACACACCACCTTACTCAACAGTTAACTGAAATGACAACAACAACAACAACAAAAATATTGGGTGGTGAAGTTGTACCTGACCAGAGCTGTGCCATTGTACATTCCCTGAGGTTCTCCGATAAGTACATTCCTGGAAGAGTCAGCAATGCCAATGATGCCCAGAGCTCCACGGTCAGCCCTAATAACAATTGTGGCCAGGTCTAATGGAGCAAACATGAAAGTCAACAAGCACTAATAGAATATTCAAGGTCCACAAATCATGATTTCTGCAAGATCTCTGACACTTCAACACTCATCTGAGGGGCTTCATCAGCTCTGAGAAGCTTTCAAGATTATGAAAGAAATTCAGTTATGCTGATTTACTACTACTACAAATGGTAGAGAATAGTCTAAACACTCACTTCTTGTGGGGTCAATGACAGCCTCATTCCTGGCAGAGAGAAGCTGAATTGTGAATCTCTCTTCACCCTCCAGCACTGCATCAGCCAAAACCTGGATCACCACAGATTTTCTCGACTCACTCTGGACAGAATAAGAAGACAAGATGATGATGATGATGATCGTTTTAACTTATATATGTGTCCATTGGAAGATATTATTAGGACACACAATGTCCTAGGGTGGCTGTGGCTCAGTCGGTAGAGCGGGTTGTACACTAATCGTAGGGTTGGTGGTTCGAATCCCGGCCCGGGTGATCCCATGCCGAAGTGTCCTTGGGCAAGACACTGAACCCTAAGTTGCCCCCGATGGCAAGCTAGCACCTTGCATGCAGCTCTGCTACCATTGGTATGTGTGTGAGTGTACTCTTATTTGTAAGTCACATGTAAATGTAAAAATGATATTTCTGTAAAGCTGCTTTGAGACAATGTCCATTGTAAAAAGCGCTATACAAATTGATAAATTATTATGTCTATTTTCATTTGTATGCTGATGATACCCAGTTGTATACTCCTTTGAAAGCTGGTGACTCCATTCAGTCATTGTTGGACTGTCTGGACGACATTGAAAAATGGTTGACACATAATTTTCTCCAATTTAACAAAGACAAAACTGAGATAATTGTTTTTGGCCCCGTGAGATTAAGAGATGGTCTCATTAATGAGCTCCGTAATCATTTTCCCTCAATCGCTTCCCAGGTTAGGAACCTTGGCTTTATTTTTGATTCTGAATTAAGCTTCACCAAACAGATAAATTTGGTGGTTAAGACTAGTTTTTATCAATTACGGATTATTTCAAAACTCAAAACATTTTTGTCTTTCCAGGATTTGGAGAAGGTAATTCATGTTTTTATTACTTCTCGCTTAGTTTACTGCAATTCATTATACTTGGGTCTTCCTCAGTCATGTCTGGCTCGTCTTCAGATGGTTCAAAATGCAGCTGCAAGGCTGTTGACTAGGGCAAAGAAATTTGATCATGTCACCCCAATTTTAGCATCGCTTCATTGGCACCCAATCCGTTTTAGAATTCAGTTTAAGATTCTAATGTTTGTTTTTAAAACTCTGAACAATCAAGCGCCTTCCTATCTCACGGATCTTCTTAAACCTCATCCCACAAACAGATTTCTAAGATCTTCAGATAAGTTTCTTTGTGCATGTCCCTCACTCTCGGTTAAAAACAAAGGGGGATAGAGCATTTGCTGTTGCTGCTCCCTGTTTATGGAATCAACTGCCACTGGACATCCGCCTTGCACCGTCCATAACCATCCATAAAGTAGGGCGGCTGTGGCTCAGTCGGTAGAGCGGGTTGTCCACTAATCGTGGGGTTGGCGGTTCGAATCCCGGCCCAGGTGATCCCATGCCGAAGTGTCCTTGGGCAAGACACTGAACCCTAAGTTGCCCCCAATGGCAAGCTAGCACCTTGCATGGAAGCTCTGCTACCATTGGGGTGTGTGTGTGTGCACTTGTAAGTCGCTTTGGATAAAAGCGTCTGCAAAATGTAAATGTAAAAATGTAAATAACCACTTTTAAAATGAGACTAAAAACATATCTGTTCTGTCAGGCTTTTTGATCTTACTTTGAATTTTTACTATTGTCTACTGTCTGTTCTTATTTAGTTTTATTGTGTTTATTTTATTTTCCTTACTCTGTTCTCAGCTTTGCTGAGGAAAACGTGCTATATAAATACATTTTATTTACTTACTTACTATTATTATTATTATTATTATTATTATTATTATTATTATTATTATTATTATTATATAGTATATTATTATACAACATAATATAGTAAAAAGTAAAACATTAGTAAAATACAACAATAATCTATTAAATCAGACAAATCTAGAATTCAAGCAGTTAATTAATTGAATATAATTAATAGAAGTCATAAATCATAAATCATGCTAAATTGTGGTGCTAAATCCAAACATAGAATCTAAAGAAATATTTTGAGCTCCATAATAAACTTGCTAATAGAGTATGCCTGAAACTTTTCCTCTAGTAGGGAGTCTCAAAACACACCCCATTAAACACAAGAGACCCATTATGAGGTTGTAGATCATCTCTCCCCTGCTGCTCCAGGAGCCAAATGAGATAGACCGTTCCCTCTCCACCCAAACTTCGCACCACTGTCAGATTCGCCAAGGATGCAGGGTCACCAGGAAACTGGGGCTCAGAAACAGTAATCTGGATAATAAGAACATCATTTTAAGGCATAAAAGGCATAAGTCATGTGCAACAAGCATAGAGGAATGTTGTTATCGAGTAGTATATTTATTTCATATGTACTGTGTGTTCCTGGAATCCAAAGCGACCCAGAGGTGAATCATTGGCGGGGATGTTGACCAGAACAGAAGTGTCAGTTCCCAGTCTGGCTCCTCCTATCACATGCGTGAGTTTGACGAGAAAGGATTCCACAGGCTCCACAACAGTGTCGTCAATAATAGTGATCTCAATAATGGCACTTGCCTATAAAGACAGTAGAGATGTAAAAATATAGTACAATTTCTTATTTCATACACAACAAAATAAACACCCATGAATACATTGCATGTTGATTAGAGATTGTCGACTGTTTTCATTGATGCATAATCAGAGGTCATATTTAAACTGTAGATTCAAATATACACCTGTCCATCTTGAAATGTGAGGTTGCCTGAAGTCGGGGTAAAGTCGTCAATAGTGGCGACGACTGCTTGAGCTTCCCAGTACAACACAAGTCGACCAGTTCTACCAGCAAGCCTCACGACTTGTAGAAAAAGGACATTACCAGGTGGAGGAACCTCAAAGGCAAACAGTAATCCAGAAGCATCCTTAAAATAAAGATGTTCTCCATGATTAATGAACAAAGCACCCAGCTGCCCAATCTCTTATAAATGCATCAATTATATTTGTGTAAATAGAATATGGTTAATGAATAAACATCACACCTTTGACACATTGAACTGAAGGACTCCTCTGGGGTCGTCATTTTCTTGAATTGTGATCTCAGCAATCTCCATTCCGGGTCTCCTGATTCTGGGCTGGCCAGCTCCACTCTGATCTCCCATCAACTCCACACGAGTGATGTTCACCAAAAATGTCTCAGCCAATTCTGGAATATCATCCTGTGATGATACACAAGCACCCGCATAATCAGGCAGAAGAATCATCTGACTTCAAAATCATGAAGCGTCAATAGTTCGGAATTAATACAGCAGTCATTCTACCACAGCATGTGATCGTTTGCCAAGAGACACAATCAAGTCCTCTCAGTCCAAACAAAACTCATGACGCTTGAAGAAAATGAGGATAAAATATTCAACAATCACAGCAATTTGCAGAAGGGAGAGATATTTTTCTGGAAATGAAAAAAAAAAGCTAAAGATTTCAGTGGTTTTGATTATCACCATGGCCTGAAAAGCCAGGTTTTCTTTTTAACAACTTAAACCAACAGCTTTAGTTACAGCTCAGCATAGATGGCCTGAGTCATCTAAAATTGTTAATCTAATATTAACAATGAATGAAAACTAGTAATGACGAATTTATTTGGAACATGGCTTTACTTATTAAAGAATCCCTGCATGTGTAAGCCATTAAAATATATTATCCCACATTGCTTTTGAATGCTCACTTCTGATTGTTCGGAAGGTGTTCATTCACTCTTTATAACAGGGCTTTATAACAGTCAGAGGTTTTGTTTTGTAGGTGCTCCAGCATGGGAAAATCATCAGCACAGAAGTCTTTCCAATTTACAGGATCTTAATAACGTATGTTAATTTTTTTTTTTAGTTTTGCATTAACACCCAGAGTGTTTATTTGAATCCAATATAAAATATTGTAGGGTGTAAATTCAACACTGGGGGTGTTAAATAAACACTGGGGATTTTGCTGTGTATAAACATCAAGAAGAGGAAACATAGAGAGGCTGTGATATATAGGATAACATGTTTTGTGGACGTTACAGAACATTAACTGTAACTATAAATGGATAAAAAGGTACACCCTGTCGCTATATAAATCAAATATTTTTTAATGTTTGGAAATTGCTGTGGTATAAGAGGAATAAAACACTTTCAGGCATACTGTTATATACTGTACATAATAAAATATACTGTATGGGGGTAAATATACTGTAACTCTGCTTTGCATTGAGTTCCATCACACCACTACATTGTTGTTTATTATCCTATAACATCATGCCCTGTAGTGTTTTATTCATTATATAAATAATATTTTTGTTTACAATATTTTTTAATGCATAGAAAATGACCTACAAACATGTGTGTACTTATCCTCATAAAGACTGCAAGATGTGTGATATGCAAATTATTACAGTATGTGTAAACCTAAGAACCCAAATAAAGAGCCCTAATATGAGTGTTCTACTTTGAGGAAGTATAAAAGATAGTACATAGTTTAACATTTTGTTTGGTTGCATGGAAACAGCGCTGAACTAATTACCGGTAAGATGGTGATGGTTACAAGGACAACAGTTGCATTCTCCATCATGATGATGCTAGCCTGTTTGGCAATGTAGTCCTGACCCTCACTGGCTTGACTGACCAGCGGCAATGAGAGTGCAGGTCTGGTTGTATAGTGGACCACCACATTCCCAGATGCTCCCTGATCTCTCACAATGCTCAATGTGATATTGCTTGGGCTTTCTAAAAGTGGAAAGATGAAAGAGAAATCTGAATGTCTGAGCTCAAGTGTAAAATAAATGATGAGGTTGCGCAAAATAATCTAATAATTGTTATATTATTTTCCTTAATTTGAATTCCATATATGCACAGATCTGTGCAAGCTATTTGAATATTTCTTAGCATAGTAATGGCAGAAACTGAGAGACACGACTCTTTGTGGTACACCACTATAATGTGAGTCTAGGCTATTATATGTGTCAAGGCGCCCTTAATTATATTAGTTTGGCCAAAATATGTTCTGAGGTGATTTACTTGGAGGTTCGCTTGTGATGAAATACTGGGAGTCTAGGTGCCATCCGATCACGCCGTATGGAGAGCCGTTAGCCTTGATGGTGACCATGGCTCTAGCACGTTGTGTGTCAATCACAGCTCTCACGGATGGATCCACAACTCCAACTGTTGTGACATCTGTTAGCATGATAGCCACTTTCTCTGCTAGTTCTGGAATACTGTCAGCTAATACAGTCAGTGAGATGGTGGCTATAGTCTGACTTTCTGAAAATGTCACCTAGGAACACAAAAATAACAAGAGTGAACTACAATTGCCATTAGCCTGTGAAAAGAATTATTAAAGTTAGAATTTATTGCCTGTTGAAGCAACCCTTGTGAATGCGAACTTGGCGCCATTACAATGACTTTTGAAATGGGCCACGAGTCACAGTAATCAGGATATATTGCTCTTGATACTGGCCCACTGATTATTTTCATACCAGAATGACAGCTTTCATTTGTTTTCAGCTCCTGCTTTATAAAGTCTCACCACTCCTAATGTTGGGAAAATGTCCTCCAGGCTTCCATTGGCTGCCCAGCGCACAGTGAGTCTCCCAAAAGTCCCTCTCCTCCTCTCCAAACTCAGAGAGAACGGGTTATCAATTTCCAACTCATCCACCTCCAGGGACAGAGAGTTCTGGCCGCAAACACAAACACGGGTGAAATGTTTAACAGCTTAAAGATGGTCAGACTCTTTATGCAGCAGGCTACAAATGTCTGATTCTTAGGGTTTCCCGTACATACAGTATGTTACCATCTGAAGAAAATATATGGTATCCAAACAAAAAAAGATACAAAGGTAGTTCATTGGTAGTTTCATGGGCAATACTGTCAATCAGCTAAAGCAGACTTGCCACAGTATTATACTTTATACCATAGTCAGAGGTACATAGTAATGTGCTACATTTACTTATTTACATGTACTCAAGTAACTTTTTGAGAAAAAAAGAGTACTTTTAAGATTAGATTTAACTGGCCATACATATAATCTTACTCAAGTTCATTTTTAATCACAGAAATGTTTACTTCACTACATTCACTCTCTCTACACACACTTTCTCTTCTGTTCTTTTGTTCTCCATTGTCTTGTTTAAATGCAGATGCTGACAAGTTTGTCTTGTTAACATGTTGTGAAAATAAATCCAGTCAACCATTTTTTTTGTGTGGTCTGTGTGAGATTTTTGTTGAAAATGACAGGTTCTATGTTATTGTACCATCACAGGACTGGGATATGCTGTTTCATCTTGAACCCAGGTTTTATATCATATAAACAGAACAGACAGACCTTCAAGGAGAAGTGTGGGTTACTCTAGCTAACTCTTACTTAGCTCTCCGTGTAGTCTGAGAGTCAGGATTTTCCCTTCATTTTAATCAGATCCGAAGTAACTAGTAACTTGCTATATGAGTAGTCTTCTCATTAGATACTTTATTACTCTTACTAAAGCAATGACTAACATTATTACTTTAACTATCAGTTGAATAATTGTTTTTATAAGTACTTGAGTGAAATGTTTGGCTACTCTATGCTGTGCACTATGCTATACTATGCACTTATACATATTGTACATAAATAGTGAACAATAAGTACAATATTTTAATATGCATTTTCAGTGAATGCAAATTATGCACACTTCCATTTAGACAACCAGAAGCCACTCATACAGGGCTCCTTAAGGTTTTTTTTTTTTTTTGAATAGTTATGGGTTTTAGTTTTCTTAATAGGTCCTATTTGTAGTTTTTGAGAGTGTTGACATTTTGTACAATATAGTATATGTACTGAAAACTACAGGCTGAAAAACTCAATTTTGGCCAAAACCTTTTTTTTCTTCTTCCATGTTTAGCTGTTGGCCAGAATTCAGCCAAAGTGACAGCCAAGAGGTTTTCTCAGCCTGACACACATATATGGTATATTATTGCATGAATTATATCTTATGTATTTGCATGAAGTTGTGATCCCCAACTTATTATTTGTAGCCTTAGCCTCTAAGTCAGTAAGCATTGTTTGATCACAATATGTAATACCTGGGCAAAGCCAATAATGCCATAGGCATCATCATTAGCTGGAATAATCACAGTGACTTGGCCACGAAAGCCAATCTCAGCACCTCCTTTAGGGTTCTTGAGGCTCACACGGAAACGTTCTTCCACTTCTGGAGTATTGTCATTGATTATGTTCACAGCTATCTCTAATTCACTCACTCCAGGATGGAAGAAGAGCTCAGCAGAACTAAATGGGAACAAAACAAACTCATTTCTTATAGTGACAAAACAAACCAGAAACATCCACAGATAACAATGCATATAAGCTAAGAACTAAGGGTTGTATAGATTCGACGAATCGTCAACTAGACAGCATGAAAAAATTTGCAAGACTCAGCAGTGGAAATAGCATCCTTCCTCCATGACTGCTCTAAGTAGGGCTTTGTTGATGAGCATTGCTGCATGCTCTCAGTTTCAGAGTCAACAATTTCAGCTGAGCCACTAGCGCGCCCACAAGAGTGCATTTCAAGAATTGGTATGTCCTTAAGTAGTGTTATATCATTCACAGTAGGGACGTAACTGAATATACAGTACATACATTATTTGCTATAAACAGTTAATGTGCTCTAAACAGATACAAATACAGATACTATTATTATTCTTTTTCTGCCACAACAGCTTGTTAGCAGTGCATCTGGTTGAGCTTAGAAGTGAGCATCGTGATTTGCATCCTGCATACTGCGACATACAGTATGAACTAGGTTGGATATGAACTCGAGTGATGTAGATGAGGTTGAGGAATTCTAAGATCAAGAATTCACATACCATGTGCTGGCATTTCTACCTGCGGTTTTTTTCCCCAGTGTTGTCAGGGGTGTAGTGGTAGGGTTTAAATTTAATAAATACTACTACTACTACTACTACTACTACTACTACTACTACTACTACTGCTACTACTGTTACTACTATTACTACTACTACTACTACTACTACTACTACTACTACTACTACTATTACTACTACTGCTACTACTACTACTACTACTACTGTTACTACTACTACTGCTACTACTACTGCTACTACTGCTACTACTGCTACTACTACTACTACTACTACTACTACTACTGCTACTACTGTTACTACTACTACTACTACTACTGCTACTACTGCTACTACTACTACTACTAATAATAATAATAATAACAAATCCTTCTGATTTAGGCCACACCCTTTTTGTGTTAAATCCAAGATACAGATTCAGATCTTTATTGCAATGATTTATTTACTCAGCAGCTGTTTATCAGCATTTAACTGCACTAATCAAACTAGCAATGTCCTGAACCAGTTTTTGCTTTAACTGCATAACAGATGACTAAATTATTGGTCAGCTAGTTAAAACATCAACACAGAAAAGATAGTAATGTTTACCATATTGAAAGGGTATATCTCACTAGCAATGCATGCATCATGCTGTTATAATACAATAGTAATAGCAAAGCAGATACTTAATGTACTTTACCGGGGGATGAAGTCAGACTGGTTGGACACTGAGATTAATTCATATATGACAGAGTCTGATCCTTCTTTAGCTATGATCAAACTCTTTGTCACATTAAAGGACACGATGGACTGATAGAGGAACTGCTGAGCTGGTGAGGACTTTAGAACTTTAGTGAACTGGATCAGTTCAGGCTTCCACATGTACAGTGCTGAGTCGTTTGTTCCAGCCAGAAAGAGATGTGCTAAGAAATAAATATGCTGTTAGTATGCTGTATAACTGTTTAAGACTGCTCATTTCTACTAATCCAGGATGCCATAGGACAACATGTAAAGCAAAAGTGATAAAATATATTAACATACGTATGCCTGATGGAGGAGTGAAAGCCTGGACTGAAGAAAGGCCTGGGAAAGGAATGGACTGTGCTGGCTGAAAGAAAGTTTGCTGAGAATTCCATAAAAACACCTCGCATGTGGGATTTGGGCCTTTGACAAAAAAAAGAAGCACATTTAAAGTCATACATACTCAGGCTATAAGTGAAAGTGGAGCTTTATTATTTAAGTGTAACACACACATGCACTCCCATTTGCCTCTGTAGTGTAGCTGTGGTTCAGACTAGGGCTGCACTGACACTGCTGTCCCTGTGTAAAATTATAAAGCTCTCGATTGGCTGCGGTTTTAGAAACAAGCCTGGCTGAGAATCAGCCATTTACTACGCTTAAGATCTGTTCTGGTGCCTCACTATAGTTCTGTATAACCCAGTTCTAAATATGCATTGGAGCCTACATGTCTGGTGTTTCCTTAGAACACAGTGCATGTTTGGTTTGTACACCATCACTCAAACTTCAAACAGAGAGAGTTCAGCCGCTAAACAATGTATAGCCTACACTTAACCTTGTTAGTTCTGAGTTCAATCGTCCATTAAATTACACAGCAGTTTCTTCTCCTAACATTTCAAAACAAAATTACCTTCTGTAACAACTAGCAGGAACGTCTCCCCTCCTGACTGTATGGACTCCACTTGTTTGACTTTGGCACTGATTGTTAGCGGCTGGGGGTTTTGAAAGCTCCCGTTAATCCACTGGTAGAGGAGGCAGCCGGATGAATTTCTGCCTCTGCACGCCACTAAATGCTGGATGTTCATGTTTGCTCGGGTAAAGGGAAAGAGTGAGGTGATGTCCTGAATTTCTAACGTGTGATGAAGGGAGAGAGATTTTCCAGTCCACACAAAAACCTAACAGAGAAAAGATTTGCACGTTGTCATTTCTAGATAAACAAGGGATCTTATTTTTATTGTAGCAAGCTAAACAATATTTTTTCTAAATAGAAAAACCCACCGCTTCCTGTTCTTTGAGTTTTATGGATGACTTGTATGTTCGAATATATTAAAAATTAGTGACTAAAATAGTTATAAATATCAGTCACTATACTAACATACGTAATTCTCCATTACTCTTGGTTCCTTTTTTTGTTGTTAATTAGAGAAATGGAACAAAGGTACATGTTTGGAAAAGTATTTTAGTATTCTAACACTTTGAATTCAATTTTTTTAAAATCAATGACATAAAACAGAACACTGGCAACATACAGTGGTGTGAAAAAGTGTTTGCCCCCTTCCTCATTTCCTGTTCCTTTGCATGTTTGTCACACTTAAGTGTTTCGGAACATCAAACCAATTTAAACAATAGTCAAGGACAACACAAGTAAACACAAAATGCAATTTGTAAATGAAGGTGTTTATTATTAAAGGTGAAAAAAAATCCAAACCATCATGGCCCTGTGTGAAAAAGTGATTGCCCCCTAAACCTAATAACTGGTTGGGCCACCTTTAGCAGCAACAACTGCAACCAAGCATTTGCAATAACGTGCAATGAGGCTTTTACAGCGTCCTGGAGGAATTTTGGCCCACTCATCTTTGCAGAATTGTCCTAATTCAGTTACATTAGAGGGTTTTCGAGCATGAACGGCCTTTTTA